>WBZZ01000162.1:197500-275000 GCA_019918135.1 Paulinella micropora
GAGAGTCTGCCCAAGGGGCGCAAGCTCATCTACTGCACCAGCGCGGAGGGGGGCACCAAGCAGCTGCAGCAGGTGACGGCGGCGGTGGACAATGACGAGGTGTTCGCGGCGCTCTGTCTGGACAACAGCAAGGGCGGGCTTGGAGTGAGCTGGGACTACAAGAAGGCGCGCGACACAGTATGCCCGGTGCTCAAGAGGAAGCCCTTGTGGATGGCGGGCGGGCTAAACATTGACAACGTGTCGGAGGTGCTGTGGGCGGACGTGGTGGACGTGTCCTCGGGGGCGGAGAGCAAGCGCTTCATGGGCAAGGACGTGGAGCTCATCGGGAAGCTGCACCGCCGTATCAAAGGCGCGGGCTTCAAGGAGGGCGGAGTGCCTGTGCGAGTCGGCCAGTTCGGCGGTCAGTTCGTGTCGCAACTCATCCAGACGGCGCTCAACGAGCTGGAGAAGGCGTATCTGCAACTGGTGGACACAGAACAGTTTCGCAAAGACGTGATGAACTACTATATGCACGTGGCCGGGCGACCTACGGGCCTCTACAAGGCAGACAAACTCTCCAAGTTCGTAGGTGAAAACGCCACCATCTGGCTGAAGCGCGAGGACTTATTGCATACCGGAGCGCACAAAATCAATAATGCACTCTTCCAGGTCCGTCCACAAGACCAGCTCGTGTACATTATTAGTTAGTCTTGGTGACAAGATGACTTCATGCTGGTGGTTGTGGCTGTCTGCTGCAGGTGTTGTTGGCTAAGCACATGGGCAAGAAGCGCATCATCGCCGAGACGGGGGCGGGACAGCACGGGGTCGCTGTGGCCACTGCCTGCGCTCATTTCGGGCTGCCCTGCACCGTCTACATGGGCGAGATGGACGTGGTGCGCCAGAACCTCAACGTGCTGCGCATGGAGATCTTGGGCACGACGGTGAAGCCCGTGACGGAGGGCGACAAGACGCTGAGCTCGGCCATCAACGGCGCCATGCGCGACTGGGCCACCAACATTAACGAGACGCATTACATCATCGGCTCGGCCGTGGGGCCTGCACCCTTCCCTTACATCGTCCGCGACGCGCAGAGCATCATCGGCGTGGAGGCGCGCGAGCAGTTCCTGAAGGAGTCGGGCGGCGAGATGCCGGACAGCATCGTGGCCTGTGTGGGCGGCGGCAGCAACTCTATCGGCATGTTCAACGCCTTCATCGCCGACCACGGTGTCAAGATCTACGGCGCGGAGGCGGCGGGCGCGGCGTCGATTTCTCAGAGTGGCACCAACGATGGCACACCGGGCGTGCTGCACGGCGCTGCCACCATGCTCATGCAGGACGAGGGCGGCCGCACGCAAGGCACACACAGCGTCTCAGCTGGGCTAGACTACGCTGCCGTGGGCCCTCAACACTCCTTCATTTCGCACGTCGGCAGGGCAGAATACGTCAAGGCAGCCCTCACCCATCGTAGAAAGACACACATAACTCACCTATATATACAGTGCGCGCATACATGTTGATATCTTTGCAACAGCAGAGCTTTGGTGCACTGACATATTTTCTTTTGCACCACAATGTGCCTCGCAGGTGACGGATGCAGAGGCCATACAGGCCATGCATTTGCTGGGCAAGACAGAGGGCATTCTCTGCGCCCTGGAAACCTCTCATGCCATGGCCTTGGCTACACGCCTCGCTGCTAACCCTATCCCCTACGGCGCATACACAGCTGATTCCAAGAAGCACCGGCACATCTTAGTTTGCTGCTCAGGCCGCGGCGACAAGGATATGGGTAATTCAGGCTCCCACTCAATCGGCGAACCGAGCTTGTGCGATCTGTCGCTCCAAGTGCTCCCCAGTCAATAAGCCTTTCATCTGTGTGGTGTGTGTAGGTACGGCATCCCACCCGACTCGCATGGCTTGGGTCAGCACGCAGTACGTCAAAAAGGCGGTCACTTTCCTCGTTGAGCATCCACTCGAGCCCGAAGATGAGAAAATGGTCTTCGAGTTCTTCGATCGGTTCAACATGGAGCTTGAGCTGGGCAATCCGCTGTGTGGAGACATTTTGTCCGAGTTCCGTCGCCAGCTGCTTCCCAAGGCCGTGCAGGCGGGTTCAGGCCTGGATTGCGCCGACATCGTGGGGACCGGCGGCGACCAGAAGAACACGCACAACGTGTCCACGCCAGCAGGGATTTTGGCAGCTTCCACTGGCAGCCTCGTTGTTATGAAACACGGCAATGTGGCTTCCTCCGGCACCTCGGGCAGCGCCGACGTGCTGCGGGTCATGGGCGCCAACTTAGACGCGCAAGATCCAGCCGCCATCGCCAAGAAGTGCGGCTTCGCGTTCGTGCTCGCTCGCAAAGCACACCCAGGTATGGCCAAGTTTGGCGCTTTGCGCAAGGCATATGGGAAAAGGACTCTATTCAACTGTCTCGGACCACTGCTGAACCCGTTCAATCCGAACATAAATGTGTTTGGTGTCTCCAATCCCAAGCTGGGGCCTATCTACGCCAAGATTGCACTCGAGGAAATGCCTAACGCCAAAACAATGGTGGTGCACTCCTTCGATGGGGTAGATAAGATTCAACCGAATGTTGACACGCATGTCTGGACAGTAGAAAACGGAGCCATCACCTACTCGGTCTTGCCTTCCACGCGCAGCTTCACGGAAGAGGAGTGTTTGGGCGGAGGAGGCAGTCCTGAAGCCAATGCACGCAACATTTGCGAGGCCCTCAGTCCCGACAGCAAAGAAAGCGCTTTCCGTGCATTCGTGGTGGCCAACGCGGCCGCACTGCTAGTCCTCAAGTGTGGCATCTCTTTCAGCAATTCGGAGGCGCTCTGTCTGCAAGCCATAGCGGACGGCCGAGCTTTGCAGCAACTTCGCGAATACGTCTTCACCTCCAACCAGCAAGACCCAATCCAAGGGGTCTTATCCCGCATCATGTCTCATGTCAGCACTTGCGGCTCGCTGGGTAAGCCACACCCCTCTCCGAGCGTCAAGTCGCCCTCTTCACTGTACGACGCTCTAGGCGGCAGCGGGCCGCACGTGATCGGCGAAATCAAGCCAAAGTCCTTGACGCAAGGCGCCAGCAAGCACTCGGTGCGCTCCATGCTGGAGCTGTACGGCAAGTCGAACGTGGTGGCCATTTCCGTGGTCAGCGAGCCTTGCTTCTTCGGCGGCAGCGTGGAGACTATCTCTCTAGCCAATAAGATCGCCCCGAACAAAATAGTCTTGCGCAAAGATTTCATCCAGACTCCACAGCAAGTTTTTGAAACGCCTTCTGGTTCGGCCAGCTGCAACAACGCGCTGTTGTTGATCGTGGCGCTGCTCACTCCTGAGAAGCTCAAGATGCTCATGGGCGCCTGCGCTCAGCATGGTGTGGAGCCCGTGGTAGAGGTCGTCAACGAACAAGAGCTGGAGGTTGCCCTGGCTGCGGGCGCCAAAATCATCGGCATCAACAATCGCGACCTGAACACTTTCGAGGTGGACGAGACGCGCTCCGATCGATTGTACAAGATGGGCAGGGCCAAGAATCCCAAAGTGCGCTTCATCGCTTTCTCTGGCATCAATTCACGAAAACAGATGAGCAATTCGTCGCTCAACGCCTTCTTGATAGGAGGTAGCAAAGCCTCTCTCAGAATCTCTTCTCCTTTTCTTTGTGATTCATTTGCGCATCTGTTCAACCGCTGCTTGGTAATTTTCTTGAAAAATCGATGGCAAGGATCACAAGCCGATTCTATTCTTGCTTTGCTTGCAGGCAGCTTAATGACGAGCGATAAGCCTGCGGAGAAACTGCAGGAGTTCTTGTCTCCCTCCCCCTATGATCCGGCCGTCATGGGTGCAGGAGTGGGCGCGTTGGTGCTGCTCGGGCTGGGAGGATATAGATATTACCTCAAGAGTTAAATCGTCAACATCAATGCAGTTCCTGTACTGCTGCCTTATTATGGAGGAAGGGACTCTCAAATTCCAGGTTTAGGGACTTATTAACTTATCACAGTCAACCTCGGTTCTTTCAAACCTTTTCACGTTTGCGGGTTCGGATAGTCTTTTGATGAGTAAATTTTCACTCACCTGTGTTAAGCTCAATATCTGCACAATACCGGTATTAATAAGTGCATCAATATAAATATTGATGTTAACTGCGATGATTTTTAATACTGTTGGTTCCGGTTGGAGATAAAAAAAGTGCGCAGCGTAGGGCATTTGTGAGTTTGTATGCAACTCTTCAGTAGGTTAAGTATAATGAACTTTTAAAAATGAACACTATGGCTGCATTGAGTCCTGTCTCGATGACAGCAGGTGAAATATTAAAAAAAAAACTCAAGTTTTTTTTTTTTTTTTTTTTTTTTTACGCAAACAGTTTTGATAAAATACTTGCCACTAGTTGAAATTTTTACGCAAGCACTGTTTTAATAAAATACTTGCAACTCGAATGCTTAGGAAGTTATATCAGACTGAGCACTCAGGTTTTATTAATAACGACTGGCTAAAATCACTACAGTTTACTTTTCATTAGCAGGTTTTTGACCTGCCAATTAGATCGAGTCCCCTCTGCACGACGTTTCGACTTCACTGTGACTACTACTAACTAGTTTTCGATTTCGTTAAGAAATGACTTCAAACAATCACGATGATTTAAAGATTCTGCCCCCGTTATTAATATGAACAATGGACAAAAACCTCTGTAATTTCTGCAAGCTCTTCCCGCCCGTCTTAAACCTGCACTTACTCGGTGCCAGTGCGTCCCCCTACTACCGGCTTACGCCTTCAAACTCGAAGAATTTAACAATACTAAAACTATTCCCGACAGTACAACTGCAGCGGCGACGTCACAAAAGATGTACTGTCCAGAAATTGAGTTGACACACGTAACGTACAGATATGTGTAAAACTTGAAGGATAATGATAAAAGGCTGGTGCCACGAGTCACGTAGTATCAGGATAAGTATTACAATTCAAGTTATCAGACTTAGCATTTTGAAAGTTAACTACCAGCCAAAGCCACTACCGGCAAGTTGACATTTTACTGTTTTTGACCGGCCCGTTGAGATTCTCCTCTGCACGACGTTTCGACTTCACTAACTAGTTTTCGATTTCGTTCAGGAATGATTTCAAACGATTCAAGTTAATCAAATTTCTTTTTACAAAAGATCAACTATTACCTTTTTCCCACACTCTATTACCTTTTTCCTCGAATTCCGTGAACACGCACGTTACGTTAAATTTGTGTACACGCAGTCAAGAGAACGGAAAATAATATTTGCCGGCCGTTCACATCCATTCTTTTTACATCATGAATGTGAAAGACTTTTTCCAAAAGCGAATCTCGGACACTTGAACCCACAACTTGGACTTGAAGCACTCCTTCAAGTACTACACCAGCATCTTCAAGTGTCACACGATACCAGCTCACAACCTACTTTCACTGTGATCGTACTTTGCAACCAAAGTCTGCAAACAAGTAGAAATCTACGTAAATAAACGAAGTGACCTCTCAGCTATTTACTGGTATTTCACCTACTCTCTGGAGTTAGGGCTTTTTGCAGCCATAGAGACTTTTAATAAGAGTTCGTTGTGTATTTATCGCTTGGGGTTGTATCCAACTCACAATTCGAACTTTCCTTTCAAGTGGAAACTGCACACACGAGTTTTGTGTGCTCTGTCGACAGATCGATTTGAAAGCACCTCCTACAAGGAAGGTACTACTCTACTCAACGAAACGTGGGAGATCAGAGGTCATCAAAAACACATATGTGAGACAGATCGTTCACCTGTCTTTGCATTTTTGTGTCGTCTCTCTGTTCTTCTACACTCTATGCAATCAACCAACACAGTATGTGTCTGGTTTTGTTTGTGTTAGGGTCACCCCCTTATCACCCAGCAAGATCATTCTCTCTGCTGCTCATCGTGCTCTACAAGTGTACCCACACTACCTGGCCTATCCCTGGTGACGTGCAATATTCGCCAACTCACGCCACGACGATCCCCTGTCGCGTCTTCGGGAGCACAAGAGGAAATGTCTGGACCCATTTACCATCCTGGGAATTGACCATGGTCTTCTGCCCTCCGAGAAGAAATTCCTAAAGGAAGTTGAGGAAGGGCGTTAGGTAATAGGTTGGTAACTAATATATCCCTGTATTTAACCGGGTTATACGGTTAGATCCCGTATCAGAACAATTAATGCCAATCCACCTTTGTGGACCGAGTGGGTATATCTGCCCCCACAAAGTGGGTCCAGTTATTGTTCCGTTCTTAATACCTACCATTCGTTTCAGTCGTCCGTTACTGTTGGATGTGGTATAAAATAAAAACCCTTCTTCGGTATATTGTAAGTCATTAGGTTATGAAGCCTTGAAGGGCCGTTCGCGCTGGACCACTTGGAGAGTGTCTCCAAGCACCGAAGAAAGCTGGCCCCAACACCCGGAGGGACGTTGTCCTGTTCGTGTTTGGTGTCAGAGCAGAACTAATTTCTGTCTACTGTGTGTGGTTGATAGATAACTGGTGAGGCCCTGTGCGAGTTGAACTGAGTCTCAGCGCAGTGGGTGGTGGTTCGAGGCCGTTCGAGCTCAGCCAGCCAGCCCACCAAGGCGTCAAGAGTTCCCCGAGGAACGTTGCGTGGACAGTGGCCGAGGCAGCCAGACGTCCAGCTCGCCAGTTCAGCCGGTTACGACGGTTTCCGGCAACCTCCCTCTACACAACAGGCTTGACTTTGATCCGGTTTTGGGTGGACTCTCGCAGTGGCCCGTTTACGTTCGGCATCCACTTGCACAGACCCCACTCATCGTTTGGCTTCTGTTGCCGACGTTGGACTTTTCCCCGGCAGTGGTGGAAACCCACATGTCAACGGGACCTGTCGTCAGGACAAGTGGCTTTGCGCTCGTCAGGATAAGTGGTTTCGCGTTGAACTTCCCGTTGCCGACGTTCGCTCAACAAGTTCCAGTTCAAGTAGCTTTGGGTAAGCCCTCAGGTAAGACATGTCTCTACCTACACACTACCCGAAAGTGAAACTAGATTTGAAAATTCCTCCTCTCCCAAGGAATATAAAAGACTTTAAGACGTATGGGACTACTCAGTTGATAGCTATTCTTAGATTAGTTAACCCCTTGCCAAGTTGTTAATTCCTTGCTTGGAAGGAAAAGCTATAATCTTCCCCAGCACTGTCAAGAGTGAGTCTGCACCGTCACCATCTACCTCTAAGTCACAAAGAGCACAGTCTCAGTCTGTCACACAAAGAGAATTAGATGAAGAAGAAAGTCTGAAGAAAGAAATAGAGAAGAACGAACACGTGAGGAAAAGAAGAGAGCTGAAAGATGAGTTGTTAGCATACCTCATTTCCTCATGTCAGCAAAATCCGGATGCTATGGCACTGTTGCCTGAAGCAGAAGGTGAACCTGCGAAATTCTGGAAAGCTATAGTAGACAAGTATAGAGGATTAGACGAGATAGCAAAGGCAGGTCGATTAGACAAGCTGCAGGGGCTTAGTTCGATGAGTAGAGTTGAGACATGGCTAACGAAATACAAGACATTAGTCAGACAGGTTGAGATAGACGAAGGAAGACCTGAGTCAGACTACAAGAAGTGTAAGAAGCTATTTCGACTGCTACAACACTTAGACCCCATGTCAACTCTATACACTACATGGCAGCACATGGATCACAGATGGGACTGGAAACAGCTGACCCTCAAGATAGTACAGGTCGCACAAGAACACAACAACGAAAAACTGTACAGACAGGGAAGTAATAACACCGCAGAAAGGTAAGCAGGTAGTGTTTAGTACAGTTTCGACGACGAAGGATTCTGAACTAAAATGCTACTGCTGCAAGCAAGCTGGGCATATGTGTTGTGAATGTACATCGAGGTGTGTGCGAACGGATTGCAGAGAGGGGAAAAGAGGTGTCAGACACGCAGGTAGTGATTGCTCTTTCACTAAAGGCAATGTTAACAGCAAGACAGGGAAAGACAAATAAGCCTAAGTCAACAGACAGACCTAGAAAACCTACTCCCAAAGATAGCTCTTCCGATAGATCCAGCTCTAGACACAAGCTCAAGAAGGGTAGCACGATGAACAAAAGGAAAGGACCAAGGAAAGGTAAGTTCATATGTGTACTAAGGTGAGGAGCAGGAAGAGGAAGAGAACGAGTCATCACAAGACGAAAGAGAGTCAGTTGCCCCACCTGAAGAGAGGAGGTAGAATCACCAGAACAGTCAGATCATGGAAGTCAGCGAGATGACGACAATGATGAGCCTGAGTTCACTACATTTCATACAGTGGGTACATATGAATGTGGAGATAAAGAAGAGGGAGGGAAAGATTAGACCTCAGACTAACCCTATCCCTATTCCCATCCCACACACTCATCAGCAAGTCAAGCCCCTAGCTAGACCCTCGCAGGAGTTTAGAGGGATTGACCCCGGCATCTTTCATGTCCCATATTTCTCTAGCGACTTTTTGTTGAAATACGCACTACTTGAAGCACAGAGTAGATATTAGGACGTGACCTCTCTTTAGTTTTGACAGAGCTATTTGGTGTTGTTCCCCTTGACACAGTTCCCTTAGAGGCAATTAATCTTAGTTATGCTAAGGTTTGGATATCAAGGAAGATAGAGACACCTGAGGAGTTCTTGATCCCTGATAACAAGAAGTGTGAAGGCATAGTTAAGGAGACAGGCAAGCGATGCAAGTGGACCCTAGGCATTTGTAGAAAGGGTGGACCGGGAGCTAGTGCAGCCAGGAGGCTGCTTAGGTTCAAGAACTGTGAATATCACAAGCCAAAGCTCAGACCAGACTCAGACAAAAGCCCTGCGATGACAGAAGAAGCGAAAGCCCTCATAGCCGCTCTAGCTGAGATCAGAGACCCCATACACTATGATCGCGTTTACAGTGGGATTCCAAGAGATGAGGATGGATGTCCTTTGCCCCCACCACACCTGGTAGAGATCTCTAATCAAATCCCAGCAGATCAACTCAAGGTAGGAACTATGGCTTTATGCGTGAATAGTGATAGGCCTAGATCACCTCATGTAGTCAGTATGGATAGAGCTCAGCCAGTCAGCCCAGCAAGAGAAGAGGCTAGTCAGAATGAGAGTAGAGAAGATGGAGTAGATGAGTCTGCACAGACAGATCGGTCAGGGAGAGTAGATGAAGAAAAGGAATCCTTCGAAGCCAACCCGTGAGACTGGACAGATCCAGCCAGTAGTCAGTATGGTCAGTTCCCCAACAGATGGATCGTCGGAGATATACCGTTACCGAGAATATCCGTTACTGGATTTTTCTTTTGTGGCAAATTCACGGGGGGTATTCTCTGCCGGCCCTCCTTGCTAATTGCCTTTACATTACCATATTTTATTGTAAGTACTGGAAGGATGTGCAATTTACAGTGGCACAATCTACAATTCATTCCTTCTAGAATTCTAGCTTTATCTAGAATAGAGTTGGTCTTCTGTACACCAGCCATTTGTAGAACGGATAGCATAGATGGAACGGATAGTGTTTCGTAGTTTGTGTGCTCAAGCAGCACAGTCTGTACTTCATGTATCAGACTTAAAAGGTAAACACACTGCATAAGTGAACTGTAAACACTTGTCATTAATAACGGATTAGTAACACTAGGACGCTAGTAGTGACCAGTTACTGATAATAGAGTGTGGTCAAGTGCTTCACGGCATTGCCCACCCTCTGCGGTAATCACCTTTTATTCCGGCAAGTACCGTTGCCCGTCAGCTAGTAAGTCTTCCGGCTCGGAAGGTTTGCAACTCTGTCGGTTAATGAGCCTTGCACGCGAGAAGACGTGCAAGAAAAGCCTCGTGAACAGCATTCCCAAGCTTGAACAGGTCTTTGAAGACCGGTATCAAACTTGGGAATTCACGTTCAAGATGGTAGCAACCTCTGAGAGTTCACAGCTAGGAGACATAGTCAGTTTTATAGCTAAACACCCAGAGAGAGCTGAAGAAAGGTATCCGTGGGATGAGTCTGCATTCAGAGTTGATGAGCAGTATAGAACAGAGTCTGACACTAGCGATAGTAACAATACAGCTCGCACAGAATTTAAGTCTAAGACACCATCCCCTGACACGGGTAAGAAACCTACTGACGCTGAGGCCTCTAAATCAAAAGAGAGCCAAGATGCACGCATAAGACCGAAAGAACGAAGTAGGTCGAAGAAAGAGAGAAGGGCAAGAAGACGAAAGCTCAATGAACGCAAAGAACACACAAAGGCAATGCGAAAGCTAAGTCTTTACGTGTCCGTTGCTTTCAAACATCCAACATTCATCCCATTATGCATGAATGTTTTCGATGGCAACCCCAATATTACGGATGATGGTGCTTGTCAAGCGCCGTTATGGGGGTGCCAATGCAGCAGGTATGATATAACGTATGCTTGTTTTCATTTCATCCTACCCAAGAGGGGACATTGAGTTGTGGTTGGATAAAAATAGGTATCTGGAAGAATGCATTCAGCGGGATTACGGGGGTAAAATTCCGGACGAATTTTTCTCGTCTTTCCTTCTGATGAAGTTCAAGAAACATACGGTGTTTGCTGGGTTGGATACCATGGTATACCAACTCGGACGTGAAGACCGACTGAACCACCGTGAGGTGGAGAGAGTGATTCGCCAAGTTTGGCAAAATTTTCATCTCAATTCCGGTCCGGAATCGCGTAGCAATCAAACTCGCTTAATCACACAGAAGCCCAACACCTCCACACTCACCCGCAGACAGGCACAAGGTATGTTTGTGGCGAAGGAGAGCGAGGGTGAGGAAGAGAAAGGTGGTTGTTATAAGTGTGCAAAAGATCATTGGCGCGCGACGTGCCCAAAATTGCCTTGCAACAGATGCAAGGGCAAAAAGCACATTGTCAATCGTGCTCAATGCCCTAGAGCCAAGACAATGGTGTTAGCTCAGGGTGAAGAGAGCGGGAGTGATGTTCCGGTTGAAGAGAGAATTACGGTGTTAGATGACATAGCCTCAGATCAGGTTGATGGTCAAGAGGAAGGAGGTGAGGAAGAAGAAGGGGAAGAAGAAGACGTGGATTTGTTTGAAGGGACTGTGTTTGTTTTGCACGGCGGTGGTGGTGAGCTTGTTGATGAGAGCGATGATGAGGGTGATGCACCTGCTCCACCTCTAATCATACTATTGCCTGCCCCCACGACATCAACACACAACAACGAAGCTAAATCACGCACACCAGTACAGGGAGTAGAGAGGTCTAATATGATAAGAACAATTTCACTGCCTTCGTTGCCTACACCTACTGCTACGGTGCCTTCTCTGCTCATGCCTCCACCCCCACCGAGAGAGAACAAGAACAAAGAAATTTTAACAAACAACAAACAAAGACAAGAGTGTAACCAAAACATTGGTAGGTAAGGAGATAGGTGTAGCTACACCATCACTAACCAACACTCCACGCCCACACAACCAACCAACAAAGAAAGAAAGAGAGAAGAAAGACTCACAAATAACAACAACTTCAAAAACAACTAGCGAGAATAGCCAAGCAGAGAGAATTTCTAGCACGAAACAATGTTACGGGAAAGCTTCTCGGGGTAAATCTTGCAAAGTACGTTTAGGAGCTCATCTTTTCGGGTCGCCTCAAAGAATAGCAGATAGGCTGTATTACGATGATTTCTGCGGATATCACGCAAAACAAAGTGCTTATTTTCCGTTGATAGACTTAGCTCAAGAAGCAACAAACAGACCTCAGTAATAAACTACCCTAATGAGAAAAAGTTACGGGAAATCGCGACAGAATTTCTAGATATGTTCGGAAATTTACGCGGTGTAGCTGAGGCAGACGACTGGAGTTACCAACCCCCGCCTTGGGTTGTTAATCCTACCTCCTCAGCTACACTCAACTCACTGACATGGAGTTATGTAGGTGGTGAGCAACAGTCCGGTCGCGGCGCCCCGGGAACTTCCCAGCTCGACCGTCCCAGCTCTGACTCTGCGACTCTGCGCGACAGGTCTGCCCTCAGCGTCCCAGAGGAAGAGGAGCAGGTAAGCACCCTATTCTCTCTCTCTCTCCCTCTCTCTCTTTCTCACACACACACACTCGCTCTCTCGTTCTCTCTTTCTCTCTCTTTCTCTCTCTCTCTCTCTCTCTCTCTTATTCTCTCTCTTATTCTCTCTCTTATTCTCTCTCTTATTCTCTTATTCTCTCTCTTATTCTCTCTCTTATTCTCTCTCTTATTCTCTCTCTTATTCTCTCTCTTATTCTCTCTCTCTCCTCTCTTTCTCTCTCTCTTTCTCTCTCTCTCATCTCTCTCTCTCTCATTCTCTCTCTCATTCTCTCTCTCTCACTCTCTCTCTCTCTCTCTCACTCTCTCTCTCTCTCTCTCTCTCTCTCATCTCTCTTTCTCTGTTATGTGTGTGCGTTACTGACAGTTCCGAAGGAAAGGAGACTGCACCTAAGTCTCCCTCCCTTCGGAATTGCCACTAGTTTCAGAATCTCTCCGACAGGCGCCCGGTGTCACTGGCAGTTCCTCTCTCTCTCTCTCTCTCTCTCTCGATCTCTCTCGATCTCTCTCGATCTCTCTTTCTCTCTGTGTCTATGTGTGTGTGTGTGTGTGTGCGTTACTGACAGTTCCGAAGGGAAGGAGACTGCAACCTAAAGTATCACTCCCTTCGGAATTGCCACTAGTTACTAGAAAGTCAGGTCTGCTTTCTGCCTCTCTCTCTCTCTCTCTCTCTCTCTCTCTCTGTTTCTCTCTCTCTTTTACTTACTTACATACTATTATACTTATTTTACATAAGCCAGTTGATTTTACTTATTTTTACATTTCGATGCATGCATTGACATTTCCATGCATCCTGCATTGAAATTTCCATGCATGCATTGAAAGCTGAAAATTATTTTCTATGCATGCATTGAAAGCTGAAAATTATGTTATTATCATATCTTCATATATTATATGCTTCGGATTTCCCTTATACCTGTATTAAATACATCAGTAACAGTTATTATAATTCCTGTAATTATAATTTAAGCGACTCTGAATAATGTTTTCCATATCGCTACCTGTATTTTGCCACTTTACATTTGCAATTTCCAATATCTAACAAATACCTTTTAACGTATTCAACCGGTGTGATTAGTCCACGACTTCACATCTCTAAACTGACCTTGCTTGGTACCTTTTGCCTAATCATATGTCTTAGTTAACAGTTCGTCCCGTAACTTTTATAGGCAATAGACAATATCGGCAGGCACGCTCCCAAGCAGGCACGGGGTCAGTTCAGAGAGCGGTTTCTACTCTTTGTCGTTTTCATTATTAGTAAAATAATGTTCTAGGTAAACAAGTCCTTTCGAAGTTCCTGTCATCTAGATTCCGGTTTCGACCTTTTAATCATTTAAGTGAAACTAAGTCATGGCAGGTTATGAGCCAGCCATACTAAGCTAACGCTTAAAGTCACCCCCCTTCCCTCACACGTCACGAAAAGCATTGAACATGCTTACGAGTTCGACAACTTTCGCTGGAGCTGCCTCCAATTCTGCGAAGGCGTGGACGCCCGTCTACTGATCTTTCTGCGCGATCCAAATTCGCCACTCACCACTGCGGAGCTGAAGCTGATCATCACGCCCGAACCTGCGCCTCCTGCACCTGCGATTGACCCCCATGAAGACATGCGACTTGCCGTAAATGGTACGCCTGCTAACCCAACTTTTGTTCAGTTAGAAAACTGCTTTGACCCACTGACACGCCTGAAACTAACCGTAAAGACTCGTTCCATAATTGCAGAGGCTGTAGCTGAACACTCTGCCATGGTGGCTATCCGTTCAGCCGGTAGAGAGCCACACGAGATGTGGTCTGCCCCTTTTGCGGAATTTGGACAGATGGGCACGCTCAGTACTGCCCAACTCCAAGCCCAGCACGTAGCTGACCAATTGACCCCCAACACAGACGTTGAAAAATGGATTAATTTATTCAAATAGCGTCTAGAACGAATAGCCCTTACTCAACACTTTGACGAAGGTTAGAAGTGTAATGAGCTGATCCTGAAGCTCAATAACGCTAAGCACACCTCAATTGGTTCAAAGGTTGCCCAACGTTATTACACTCCACTTGAAGACGCTGACAGACCCACCTTTCGACAACTATGCAGTTACGTCAAATCATTGACGCAAGCTGACAAACTCTCTGACAACTTAGGTAAACTTTCTCTCTCAGAGGAGAAAAAGATACCTTTATACTATGCCCGCGACAGCAGAAAGAAGGGAGCAATAAAATGCCAAAGTTGTCGAGGACCCCATAAGATTAGAGACTGACAAGTGCGTACCTTTACCGCCACCCCAAAAATCTTGCGTACCTTTACCGATCCGTCGTGAGATTTACGGAAATGCACGTAGTCGCTAACGTTCACAGAGCCCTCGTCGTTCTCAGAGCCCGTACCGACCCCGAAGTCCGCAACGGTCCCGCAGCCCAAACCCACCTCGACGTCGCCAACGAGACGGTGGTCGTTCCCCTACGCGGAACCGGGTGCACTTCGCGGAAGATGTCGAAGTGCAGATTGAGGGTAAACCCTCCGAAGACTTAGACAGCACTGACAACGACGACGGTTGGTGTGGTCTTATGCAAGACGACGATTTAGCGGAATACGAAGAAGAACTAGTAAGGCAGGAAGAAGAAAAAGATCTCGCTGACATACAACTCCAATTTGCCAATGTTGAGCGTCTACCGCCCAACACCATGCCCGGGGTTACCACTTCTCATTCAGTGCCCCCTGTCCCCCCACGATCTTCTTCGGCCCCTCCCGCTTCAACCGAAACAGCCCGACAGCTGTTTCCACAAGCCGCATCGTCATCATCATCCGGTCCAACCCCCGTTGAGGAACTGGCAGCCACGGCACAAGGAGCCGACCACCCGGATCGACCCGCCAGTCCCTTATCCGCCCGATCTAGCAACACGCGGTTCTCTGCAAGCTATGATCCAGAAGACCCGGTCCCCGCAGCGTTCGGAGTCGTCAATCCGCATCAAGACTTCGTCAACGATCCCACCTGCAGACCACAAGAAATTTCGTGGGAAAGTCTTTCTCGTGCTCAGCAACTTGACGAGAATGATTTTCAGACTAAGCTAAATGTTTTGGTATACATCCAACGCTTATACCGGAAAATGCGAGAACTCCAAGGCTTCCCAGTCCCACCTCTACACTGGCCACCGGAGTGGAGGGTGGACGCCCCAAAGTCTTATGTCTTTCCTAGGGAAGACCCCTGGTATCCCAACGCAAAGCTTATTCCCCTTAAGCCCAAACTCGAATGGCTAACTGAGGAAGACCTCACGCCTGTTGGCCGTGGGGCCAAAAAGCTTTCCGGTGACCCTTGGCATGTTCCCCAAACCCGTTGCTCAAAGAGGATTCCCCCGGATTTACGCAACCCAGAGTCCCTACTCGAATCGTCAGAGTCCCACCCGATCTTCCCGGATGCGCCCAGCTTTTACGCAGGACATGTCCACCATGCATTCAATCACGCCAAATATGCAGAGATGGACTGGTCAATCAGGTTTCGATTCAACATTTTGCCAGCCGGATGGCAGAGTGGAACTCCCAACTTTTGCAACTCTTGCGTTCTCTATCAAGATAACGGTATGTTACCCATTGGTCTACCTGCATGTCCCCCTCGCCCTCCATTTTTCTGTGAGTTTTGCGATAAAGAAGAGACAAAGAAGCACAGACTCAAGGCATGCAGTGGTTGTGCTTGGGTTAAGTATTGCAACCAACAGTGTCAAGTTGGCGACTACGCCGCCCACTACCGTTTCTGTTATTACGCGCGAACACCCGCCAACGCCGATCTTGGCGATCCAATTGCGAAGGATGTGCTCCCCGGTTGTGGAATTGGTAGCGTAAACTACCGATTCGCTCTTTTTGCGTACCAGCGGTTGCTCCGCTACGAGATTATCCCCACCGGTGAACAATCCCTTCGCATAGCCGCAAAACGCCCGTTGTCCTTACAAGCCGAGAAAGTTCGTGGTATGTTCCGTCGTCAAGCCGGTTTTCCTACTTACGACCCGATTAAGACCAATCGTATCCTTCCAAGGAAACATTGATCTTAACGAACGTCTAAGACAGGACCCCTTCCGTCTCATCAAACCGTTCACTTTGGTCAGCTATGACCCCAGCCAGCTGGCAAGCAACAGCCAATCGCTAAGTGAGCCTATTGCCAGAGACGCCCATTGCTTGTACGCACAAGCCCCAGCGGTGTACACCGTTTTTGACACTGGCACCAACCGTACCATTGTCCGCCCAAATTCGTCAATTCTGACGTTTCTACCGGTCCCACCGCACATCTCTCTGGCATCTCACCACAGACGGTAAAGATTCGGAAGAAAGCTACGTTCTACTGGCAAACCGTACCTGGACGAGGTGAATCATCTTGCTTTCTGCTTCCGGACTCGCTGGTCGTCGACAAGACACCATACTCACTGGTATCCCCCGGCATCCTAGACAATAAGCACGGACATGCAACTATATTCCAAAACAATTAAGCACTTGTTTTGCATCATTCAATCGTCATAGATCCATCATCCATAAAGATCAGAGGCAGAATAATGCCTAACATGTTGTACCGTTCCGACACATGCGATGATGTCCCGCTTGATCCAAACCGTCGCTTCTTTCCATCTACAACACAACAGTCACAACCCATTGTCAATTTCTCGCTCAATCCACGAGCATCAAAGGGAAAGATAACTGCACTAGAGGCACACAGGCTAAGTGGCCACGGAATGGAAGGGCTAATGGAGCAGATTGCTAACGCACTAGGGCGAAAAATTAGCGATCCCCTTTGGCGTCGCAAGTTAGCCCACCTATGCCACTCGTGCTCCTTGTCATCCCCAAAGAAGTTGCCCTTCTTTGTTGACAATGAAGCTCTAGACGCACAGTTCAAGGCTTTTGAGGCTTTTTGCATGGACTTCAAGTCCAAGTCTCAACTTTCCCTTCAAGGGAACCGATACATCCTTCTCATTAAGGAAGTGAAAGCCCGTTTTTCGTTTAAGCTCTATTTCCCTTCAAGAGAGGCCCAACTTTACGTCCCATGGGTGATTAGGTCTTTGCCTTCTTTGAGAGGCAGACCGGCGTGAAGATGAAGCAAATCAGGTTGGATGGAGAGTTTATCGCATCTGACTTTGTCGAGTATTGCAATCAACACGGCATCATAATGAAGCACACCACCCCTGGTGAGCCCCGTTCCAATTCTGTTCGGAAGAGGCTGAGAAAGCCGAACACGCAATTCGTATGGTCACCCCAAACCCCAGTGGACCGTACAAAGGCAAATCCCCGTACGAAATTACGCTAGCACGCAAATTTCCACTCGATTTCCTACGACCTATCGGTTGCCTCGCTTTCGTTCGCTTCCAGAAAGCACAACAACGTCCCATGGCAAAACCAGGCGTCCTTACCAGCTTCAACATTTTTCGCCGAACTTACCGGATTTTGCTTCACGGTACACGGAAAATCGTAGAGGCTAGAAACGTGAAGTTTGACGTCTGGCAACGAGGCTATGGTGCCAACGTTCTGCAACATCCTTGGGAGTTTGATGGTCCACCCATTCCACAACCCAACCCCGACACGGTTGCCAAGGTTGAAAAGGTTCACGATCCGGAAGTGGACGAAGTCGTCCAACCGTCACCTCCGTCGCCACCTTCCGACCCGGACTCCGACGACGACGAAGAAAACGGACACGAACCCTTTCCTTTCCCGCGCGATCAACCCCAGCCTCCTCAGCCACCAGTGCCCCCTCAACAACTCGGCCCCCCGCCTCCCGTCGAAGTTCAGACGAGTGCTCGCGTTCAACGCCCCGCCTCACATTCGCAACTCGGCCTACGTAGTGCTCTTGGTCCCCCTGCCCGTCGTTCCCTACGATTTGCTGCAAGCCCAGCCGGTTCCAGACGTGCTGCAACCCACCGACTAGGCACAGCACAGCATGTCCACGCATCCCCACTTGCCCCCCGTGACATCAACAACTCCATATCTGCTTCCAACATCATCTCATCCCCCAGAGAGAGAAAGCAAACACCTCAACAACACGCAACACACTCTGTTCGTCTTGTCGTTGATCAGTCTTTGCTGCCTTGGGATGACTGTGATGATGGAGCTGGTATTGTCAATCTAGGGGTTAGCAACAGTCTTGAACTTGCTGACACGATCAAACCATACAAAAACGATGAACCTTTCTGTTTCTTTACTCGTGCTTTACATATCCCCAAAAAAGACATAGTAAATACATCTGTTCCCAGAGGTAGTAGCAGCACGAAAGAGAGAAATAGAGGGCTTGTTCAAAGCTGGTTGTTTTCGTTGGGTACCTCGTGCTATCGCCTATCGTGCCAACATCAAACCAATCCACACAGGATTTGTTGCTGTCAAGATAGACGAAGCAACAGGTCAGCAGAAATACAAAAGTAGGCTTGTTGTGTTTGGCAATATCATGTCACCATACAAACACTACTCAACCTACGACAAGTCCGCACCCGTCTGTTCGCACATGGCCTTACTTACTGTTCCATCCCTTTCAGCTGCACTCAACCTTGATTTCGATCTAATCGACTTTACACAAGCATACAGTCAAGCTGACATGATAGACGTAGTTTATGCCATCCCCCCAGACGACTTCGAGGATTTTCGAAATCCCGAACGTCCAGAGGATGACATATTGGAATTACTCAAAGCCCTCTATGGCTCACCCCAAGCTGGCAGACGCTGGCACGACAAGGTTGCCCGCAAGCTTGGTTACACTCAGTCCACCATAGAGGCTTGCATGTTCTTTATCAAGAACAATTCCAAAACGTTTTCCCCTCCGTTCCTGAAAGACCCCAACTCTTTGCGCTGGGTTCTTTTGTTGCGAACTGACGAAAGAGACACGAGCCAAGTCGAGGTTCTACGCAAACGACTGACGGAAGAGAAATTGAACTTCACAGTTCATTCTCAAACCAAATTCTTTTGCGGCCTCCAGTTCAAACGTACCCCTAAGGGTTTGTTAGTCCATCAACGCTCTTATACGCGTGGCCTTCTTGAGGACCACGGCTTTGCCCAGGCAAATCCAGTCCCCACACCAGCCACTACACAAGAGCCCACTCCCGCATCTGCCAACGCACACTTGCGTAAATGGACTCTACCCACCCTTGTCGGTGAGTTTACTTGGCTCTCCACCCAAACACGCCCTGACATATCTTTTGCGACCAATAACCTTTCTGTGTTTTCACATCACAAACCAAACGTAGCATACAGCATGGCAGCACGTATTTTACGCTATTTTCGGAATGATGAACGAGGTTTATTTTTCCCGTACAACGTTGATATGTCAACGCTGCGTCTTTCTCATTGGGCTGACGCAATGTTAGGTTGTTGCAAGTTCACCAAGCGCTCAAGAAGCGGTGACCTCCATGAGCTCACCGCTCCTGTGCACTGGGAGAGCAAGCGTCAACCTACCGTTGCAACATCAACCCAGATCTCAGAAACTATGGCCATGTCGAACACAGCACGCACAGCCATAGCTCTACAGCATCTACTGATAACAGAACTTAACGTTCCCATATCTTTGCCCACCCCTTTGATGGCCGACAACCGCGGCGCTATCAGCTCTTCAACGAATGGCATGGGAAGTCCCCGCGCTCGGCATCTGGATCTCCGGCATCACTACATCGTCGAAACGGTACGAGAAGGCCGACTTACCCCGAGATACGTGAAGACCGCCGAGAATCGAGCGGACATCTTCACCAAGGCCCTCCCAGCACCCGCCCATCGCAATTTCAACAACTAGTTGACCGTCCCGCTGACAAGTACATGCGCCCGGACGAAGATGCACTCCCGCGCATGCCCCGCCTGCAATCCGTCATCCCTAAGCTGGGACAATTCGCGACCAAGCGCCCCCATCGAAAAGCAAAGAAGGCCAATCCCGTCTGACCGCTTTCAAAGACTAATGTTACAGCCGCATTCTAGATTTAGCTCAACTAATAATAGCTATTCACGAACGCACCCGTTGACTGATGTTACTCCTTGCATTTCATCGCAATTCGTAATTATGTGACATTCAACATGTCCGACTGCAACTAACCTCAGCAGTGTAATATGAACTAGGGACAATAATCCGATTTCGCTGTCTAGCGTAACCCTGTTAATTCCTAAATACCAGAATAGAGTACTGAACGTAATTAGATGTTATACTCATATTTCTGAATGTTAATGTTAAATTTCATATCATGATTACGCTTTCCCCTTCATGAACATACTTATACATGACTTATTCTTTTTCACAAACTATATCTCATGCGCCACCGCAAATGTTCATCCTTTATATTCGTATTAGGATATACTGTCCGGGGGGAGTGTTATTATCATATTCATATATTATATGCTTCGGATTTCCCTCATAATGTATTAAATACATCAGTAACGGTTATTATAATTCCTGTAATTAACGGATAATTTAAGCGACTCTGAATAATGTTTTCCATATCGCTACCTGTATTTTGCCACTTTACATGTGCAATTTCCAATATCTGACAAATAACTTTTAGCGTATTAACCGGTGTGATTAGTCCAACGACTTCACATCTCTAAACCGACCTAGCTTGGTACCTTTTGCCTAATCATATGTCTCAGCTAACCGTTCGTCCCGTAACTTCTATAGGCAATAGACAATATCGGCAGGCACGCTCCCAAGCAGGCACGGGGTCAGTTCAGAGAGCGGTTTCTACCCTTTGTCGTCATCAGATATCGAAACTTATATCTAATCCTCACTTTCGGTACAACATTTTCTCTGGAAATCACTGACAAATTTTGAAGTCACAATTGCGCACGAACTTCACTTAATCATTACTATGCTAAGTTTAGTAACAAAGTATAATAAGTTGGACAGTACTAATTTGCAATCAAATCTCAATTTCTGTGTAGTAATTTTGCGTTTCATGAAAGTTGCTTACATATCGTTACAAGACATATTTGATTTGTGTATCATCATGCGAAAATTATGAAGTTCATACAAGTCGTTATGTCATTTCAATAGTAGTAGACCTGTAAGGCAGGCAGTGAGTATGACTCACTATCAAGTATGTTAGTTATCATTATGGAACTATAATTAGCGAGTATGCACCTCTCAGCTATCATTTAATCATAAATTTTATTTGAAAATAAGCATAAATCGTAACGGCTGTTTTTCAAATAATTCATGAAAAAGTTGATAAGTCAGATAGGTTGCATACAATAAATGTAGCAATTAGGCGCAGCAGAACGAGCGGCAACTGCTGCCGATGTTACGGAGGCTCGCTGAAGCATTGGACTCGCACGACCCCCCCTTAGCTTCCTTTATGCCTTCACCGCGCTGATGAAAGAGCGTTCATCGACCACCCGATGGCCAACGCGACGAATGACTATTGCCGACAGCTAAAGACGAACTTAATCATCGCACGAACATTGCCTCGACCGATCGCACCTATGGCGACGACCGACGCGACGACCGCCTCGTGACCCGAGTCTCAAAGTTGCGAGGTGTAACTCGAAGAATTACGCCCACTTGCGGCAATGTTGCGAAGTTGAAAACGTATTGACTAATTAATGGCCCGTACATCAATCAATGCGTTAATCGAACGTGGCGACAGCGCTGTACTAAATGCACACGCGGAACTAACGATCGAAGGCGATTATACAGACCTCAGGGGGAGGTCACGTCAAATTTTCTTAATTGCAGTCACGTAATATTACTGTTCAGTTACACTTCGTTCTGCGTGACAAATTTCTATATTTACTCGTAATATTAATGTAGTTGTTACAATCATTACGCTTCGCCACTAATGCACGTAAATATTGAATTAAGGGGGAGCGTTGCATCCGCTTTCATTTTGTAATTAGATATTAACGTTTTTCCATTTTACTTATATCAGAATGGTCCGACAGTACTTACCTTTTATTAACTACGATTACCATTTTTCTATTTATGGATAATCAATGACGTAGGAATTATTTCTAGAAAGTCAGCTAACAGTCATCCATTACGTCGACCATAATCTAATAGTAGTGACGTGTCACGTCGATAGCGTAAAGTGTATATTGATTGTATATTCAGTAAAGTTCCGTTCGTATTGGTGGGAAGTGCCGAAGGGATTAAATACTCACCGGTAATCAATCTGCCGGAATTACTGTTCTCACGAACTATCCGACAATTGATTAGTAGGTTATCAGTGTTACCGGATTCATCTCCGTGACACGCCTCTGCATCGCAATTCGTTTTCGGTCACTAAGTTCAGACTTAAGTTTATTCGGTTCAATACGGGTTTTATCGTTGGCCAAGATCGGCCAACTCACCTCTAGTGACGCTCCCTTGGTTCCCCGGGTGGGACGGGAGGTCTACTTGGTGCTGTGATGTAGGTACTCGTAGACATGGCATGTCGGTCGCTCCGTGGGCTCCCTGGATGGGGCGGAGGTTAAACTTCAAACATAAGGTCGAAAGCCATATATTTAATAAAGACAATGAACAGATAGAGGCAGCATCGGCCCATGCCGGGTGCAAAGGAAAGATCACTAGCCGCACTCGCTATGGGTTTAGGACTAATATTAGCAAAATATGAAAAGCACTGAAACTCGCACTCGCCGTGCACGCATATGTCCTAGCCAGGTTTGCCACCCGGCACTACCCAGGCCCAATACTCATAACAAATAAAGGGTGGGAGGGAGAGAACACAAAAAACGAAATCGAAATCGAGACGATTTGTGAATTCAAAGACATCCAACTGAGAGAGCTTCCCTAAAAAGAAGAATGCCCCAAACTTCCATAAAGGCAATAAAAAGGAAAGCGCTATATAAAACTGGAAACTAGCAAAGGCAAACTTTAAGGCAGCAGAAAGCAAATGCCATAACATAAATAAATAAAGCAAAAGTAACCGCTACTGGAAAAGCCTATGCAAAATAAAAAGCTTAACCGTCGCCCGGCAGCCGGCTGCGACCATTCTTCTTAAAGTCTAACAATAGTAAAAACGTGCCGTGTTTACTTACATTAAACTTCAAAATGCCGTGTTTACTTACATTAAACTTCAAACATAAGGTCGAAAGCCATATATTTAATAAAGACAATGAACAGATAGAGGCAGCATCGGCCCATGCCGGGTGCAAAGGAAAGATCACTAGCCGCACTCGCTATGGGTTTAGGACTAATATTAGCAAAATATGAAAAGCACTGAAACTCGCACTCGCCGTGCACGCATATGTCCTAGCCAGGTTTGCCACCCGGCACTACCCAGGCCCACCCAGGGCCGAAATGTCTCTATCGTTCGAAATTGCTAACTAGACTGCGTTGCTCCAACATGATCTCACCCCGCGGCGTCTCAATATATCGCTTGAAGCAGTCCGACGACCAACGTCCAGCACGCATGATCGCCAAGTCCGACGCACCTGCCAACTTCAGCGACTTTGCTCCACCTCTTCGCAGAGAAATACCGTTGAACCGAGACCCGTCGTCGACCCCCGACTGGGCCAAGAGCTGGCGAGCTCCCGCCACGAACTTCTCCCTGGTAACCATCTCACCGTTCGCACATCGAAACATGGCTTGAGCCTTCCCCCGATTGAGCCCAGCGGAAAACAACGAAGACTCATAGCGCTGAAACCAGAAAACAGGCGAAAGAATCACCACGTCCAGATCAGCCAGCCATACATCCAACCCTCCCCTGAACGGATCGGTCTTGGAACCATCAAGGTTGATACACAAAAAGCTTTCATCTCTCTCAGAAAATAACGTGCAGTACATACGTCTCAAAACTCGGGCATGTCGCTTAGGACCCGAGACAACCAACTCACCGATTCGGAAAAGTCCCATCACTCCCCACACCATGATGATGCAGAGAACGATCAGATCATGCTTCTCGCGCGGGCTCATGCCCCCCTCAGCCAAACGTCTCACAACAAAAGTCACAACCGTCTTGAGGAGATCAACAGTAAGGGTCAAACGGTTGTCATTGCCCTTTTTCTTGCTCCTCTTGATGCCGCGCCAACATCGCTCAACATGGTAATTCCTCAGAAGGTCTGCTTGCCCATGCGCCAAACAAAAATTACGGATGCCGTACAGATACACCTTCAGTGTCCCCACCGACACCTGCCCGATGATGTACGTCATGAAAAGTACAAGGAGGGCCGGGTCAGGCTTCCACCAGCGGATCAGCCAGCCATCAGTCTCGAA
This sequence comes from Paulinella micropora, assembly GCA_019918135.1. NCBI lineage: Eukaryota > Cercozoa > Imbricatea > Euglyphida > Paulinellidae > Paulinella > Paulinella micropora. The sequence continues at coordinate 221,630 of WBZZ01000162.1, forward strand.
CGTGCTTGCAAAGCCCTTGAGCCGGTTGACCCCCGATGCATAGCTGCGGCTCGTGCTGTATGCCAGTCCGCCAGCCAGGTAGCCCACTGCCTCCTTGATTAGCCAGTCAGCGGTCTTGGACGCCGGGTGGCCCTCAAACCAAGAACGAAAGATCCCCCGCTCGCTTGAAGGCGCGCCGCCTTCTCCACCTGACCACGAGCCAGGACATCGACAATATGCAAGCGCTCTCTCTCAGCTCTAAAGGCAAGCACGCTAATATTCCGCTCCGCAAACAGCCACAAGTAAATATCAAGAATAGCTTGCATGCCGGGCGTAGGCGAATGTGCTTTAGCAATGCATGAGCAGGCAGGCGCGCAGTCTCCAACCACACAAAAACGCACACACACCGTCAACATATGCACCTCCCAAACTGCCTGCAAATATTTGAAAAGCTCTCTACGCGATGCAGCATCTTCGCCCGACTCAACTACACAGAGCTCCTCATCCTCCCATCTCCACTCTTCTGACAAAAAGGATCCTTGTCCGACTCCATCTGAGACGACTAGCCACGCGCGGCCAAACTGCGAACCCTTGCACCGGTTCGCATCGGCCCAGATGGTCGTGCACTTCTCCTCGTTCTGCCATACCAACGTGTCCTGGTTGAATGCCCCCGTACGCTGCATGTCAGCAATCGAGAAAGCTCCTTCAGTTCGCCGCAACAACCCAGCAGCCCATGCTGCCCCGTTTTGGACTCTGCCGCTAACTCGACCGCCATTGGATCCGCGACGCAACATCGCTGCATGGCACTCATGCATGTCTCCGACCAACGGCCTGAGCCACGCAATGACTGCCGCCTACCACGTTAGCAGGCCTTTGAAAGAAGCGTAGTCGTCCACCGACGTCCATGATGCCTCAGCAAGCGCGTCCAGGCGCGGGATGACGATGTTCATCCTCTTGCTCGGCATGGTCACCAACCATCGAACCGTGTCAAAGTCCCATCCCAGGAACGAATACTGCTGTCCGCAAAAGACCTCGTGCAACTCTATGACTATGCTGCTGAAAAAGTCCTTCAGCCTCTGCAAGCGCTTGCTGGCCACTCGTCCGTCCTTGGCTTGGGAGACGAGGTTGTCCAAGTAATTGTCAAAGAGTACCGCGGCCTGACCGGGCAGATGCTCTGCTATGATCCGCAGCAAGGCCATGAACCTGGCAAAGTTGTTACCCGCCGATACTTGACCGAACTTGCCACAGAGTTCAAGAAAGAAATAGCGCTTGCCGTCATTGTCCCATGCAGCTGAGACTTGCTGGTAGAGGTCCTCCGCTCTCACGCCGATTTGCCGGTATGCGTCCTTGATGTCTCCGCCGAAACCAAAACAACGCCGGCCTAGTCTAGCGATATTGGCCACGTGCTGAGCGAAAGTGAAATATGTCACTCCGTCGTCCATCCGTGGAGTAAGGTCATTGATGGACACGCCGCGTGGGTACGACGCGTGATTGATATTGCGTATAGCGTCTGACACAGAGTCCCACTTGCTTTTGGAATCGCAAACTCATACGCCACGACTGCCTGGTGCGTTCGGAAAGGGCGGCCGGTCGAACGGCCCCAAAGCTTTGCCCTCTGCCACCCTCTCATTCACCGCTTTCCATCGTTTCGCCTTGACTTCCGCCGTACCTTGGCGGGAATAGTCTCGCAAGAACTCTCCCACGCCTCGGTATCCCGTGGACTGCGCCGCACATGCCGCTCGGAACCACTCTTTCTCTGCGCTCGACAGATGCTTGCAATTGTCTGCTAAAGCTGCCAACACCCGGAGCCTCAGCGCTGTCTTGTACGTGGTTATCTCTCCCTCGAAAAATGGAAGTTTGATTCGTGGCTCTTGCCGGACTCGGCGTCGTCTCGGGAGGACTATCAGTTCAATGACCTCACGCCCCCGGCCGCGCACCGCGCGAAAGTCTGCAAGCACGATCCTCTGCATCGACTCCGGGGGGGGGGTCGCCCAGTGTCTTTCTCTGAGTCCCCGGCCCACCAACAGTGCGTTGCCCAGGGCGCCCCCACCCAGTCGCTGATGCTACTCGGTGCCGCGGTAAGGATCACCACCTTCGCCTTGATGAAAAGCTCGATATCTGCTCGGGCAGCAGTTGCTTCCCACGGCATCCACCAGAACGACAGCCATGGTTGCGCGCGCTCGTCCTTTGGCGCCCCAAAGTCCGGGACCGGCGGCTGGTCCACTCTTGCCGCGCCCGCAAAGGCATCTGGTACCTCGACTGCACCTAAGTTCTTGGGGATAAAAACAAACTTGACCGAGGCGCCCATAGCCTCTTCCGCCTCATGCTTCACCCTCTCCCACACACACGGCGAAAAAGGGCGTAAATTGAAAGCGGGCCTCGCGCCGAGGCGTTCGCGGTTTGACAACGGCACGGACGCCCCGGCGCGATGCCAAGCCAACGAAGGAAGAGGGGGAGAACAGATTGCCGCGCCGGCCATCCGAGGGGCAGAGGCAGACGCAATGGCAGCAGCAGCAGCAACAGCACAAGCAGCAGACGCAGAGGTAGAAGCACAAGCAGCAGCAGCAGCCGCCGCAGAAGACGAAGAAGAAGAAGGAGAAGAAGGAGAAGAAGAAGAAGAAGAAGAAGAAGAAGAAGAAGAAGAAGAAGAAGAAGAAGAAGAAGAAGAAGAAGAAGAAGAAGAAGAAGAAGAAGAAGAAGAAGAAGAAAGGGGAAGGAGAAGGGAAGGAGAAGAAGAAGAAGAAGAAGAAGAAGAAGAAGAAGAAGAAGAAGACGAAGAAGACGAAGAAGAAGAAGAAGAAGAAGAAGAAGAAGAAGAAGAAGAAGAAGAAGAAGAACGAATAGAAGGAGAAGAAAGAATAGAAGGAGCAGAAGAAAGAAAAGAAGGAGAAGAAAGGATAGAGGGAGAAGAAAGGATAGAGGGAGAAGAAAGGATGGAAGGAGAAAAAAGAATAGAAGGATAAGAAGGAAAAGAAGAAGAAGAAGGAATAGGAGAAGAAGGAGAAGAAAGAATAGAAGGAGAAGGAGAAGAAAGAATAGAAGTAGAAAGAGAAGAAAGAATAAAAGGAGAAAGAGTAGAATGAGAAGAAGAGGAAGGAATAGCAGGAGAAGAAAGAATAGAAGGAGAAGGAGAAGAAATGATAGAAGGGAAAGAAGAAGAAAGGGTAGAGGGAGAAGGAGAAGAAAGAATAGAAGGAGAAAAAGAAATAGAAGGAGAGAGAGAAGCGAGAATAGAAGGAGAAGGAGAAGAAAGAACAGAAAGAGAAGGAGAAGAAAGAATGGAAGGAGAAGGAGAAGAAAGAATAGATGGACAAGGAGAAGAAAGAATAGAAGGAGAAGAACGAGTAGAGTGAGAAGAAGAAGAAAGAATAGAAGGAGAAGAAAGAGTGGGAGGAAAAGGGGAAGAAAGAATAGAAGGAGAGGGAGAAGAAAAGATAGAAGGAGAAGGAGGAGAAAGGACAGACGGAGAAGAAAGAATAGAAGGAGAAGAAAGAATAGAAAGAGAGGGAGAAGAAAGCATAGAAAGAGAGGGAGAAGAAAGAAAAGAAAGAGAAGGAGAGGGAGAAGAAAGGATAGAAGGAGAAGCGAGAAGGAGAAGAAAGAATAGGAGGAGAAGGAGAAGAAAGAATAGGAGGAGAAGGAGAAGAAAGAATAGAAGGCGAAGAAAGACAAGAAGGAGAAGGAGAAGAAAGAATAGAAGGCGAAGAAAGACAAGAAGGAGAAGGAGAAGAGAGAATAAGAGAAGGAGAAGAACGAATAGAAGGAGAAAGAGAAGTAGAAGAAACAATAGAAGGAGAAGGAGAAGAAAAAGCAGAATGAGAAGCAAGAATAGAAGGAGAAGAAAGAATAGAAGGAGAAGAAAGAAAAGAAAAAGCAGGAGCAGAAGGAGAAAAGAGAATAGAAGGAGAAGGAGACGAGAGAATAGAAGAAGAGAGAACAGGAGGAGAAGGAGAAGAAAGAATAGAAGGAGAAGGAGAAGAAAGAATAGAAGGAGGAGGAGAAGAAAGAACAGAAGGAGGAGAAGGAAAAGAAAGAACAGAAGCAGAAGAAACGGAATAGAAGGGGAAGGAGAGTAAGCAATAATTTCACGACATAACATTACCTTTTATGGTCAATTTCACGACATAACATTTATATTTGACCGGATCATATTATTACCATTTTCATATTTCGTGTCATAATTATTATTCGTTACGTTGATATTACCGTTATTCACATTAGTTGCCAGTTAGTATAGATTGGCCCATACTGAATCATCACTTGAATTTCTGACCACAAGATCAGTATATAAATTTGTGGTATTTATTTCACTATAAATTTATGGTAAATTAGATTGAGTTTCAGTCATTGGTTCTAACCATTGATTAAATTCATTATTGTTCCTTCAACCTTTGATCAAAGTGCCTCAGCGCAAAAGATTATTCAAGTATCCGGAGACTAATGTCTACTAGTGTACTTACTGGTTATGAAGCCTTGGATGCGCCCCGTTACCAACTCAAGCTACCGAAATTCCCGAAAAGACCCATCGATGAATTTGACCTTTTGGAAATCCCAATTTTTCGCTTTTTTATTGGGCGTGGACGCACGCTACATACTACTTCTGGAAGAACAAGAATCGCCCTACTCGGTACAAGAGATTGCTACAATCTACGCAAGTACCAGAACTACTGGACTAAGACCCACCCACCCCGCCCCTAACAACATTACTGGATCTGGACTGTCAGCACCTGGGTCTACGACCACCTCGACAGCAAGACAGTCGAGAAGGAGGAGCGATGACGACGAAGACGATGAAGCATACGGATCGAGACGTGGCGACTCATCATCGAGCAGCTCGTCATCACTGACCAGCTCGTCCTCAAGCAGCCCATCCTCGACCAACCCGTCCTCAGGTAGCCAAGCACCCGCCCTTTTGCTTACTATCAACGTACCAACTGACCTGGATACACTTTTCAGCCAAGCAGACTACATCAAAGCACAGATCCATGTCCGCTGCTTCCTTGTGGAAGCATGCCAAGAGTCGACAGCTCTACTGACCGTCCAACGAGCAGGAACCAACCCAGCGGTGATCTGGACAGCGATCTGCGAGCGATTCGGCAGCAAAGGATCGGTTTCCATCGCTCGCCTACTAATGCAGCTGTTCGAGACAAAGCTGAAGTCAAGCAATGGCCTACCAGCATGGATGGAGCTCTTGACCCAACGCTTCGAGCGCCTACAATCAAGAGGAGTGCATCTACCTGATGAATTCAGAGTCGTATTCTTGCTCTTTAAACTTAAGGAGTGCGCCTCTCTATCTATGGGGGATGTAGGGGGAACTATGTATTGGTCTCGTGCTGATGCTGACAAACCACGTTATAATGAGATATGTTCACTCATCTTACAGGCATACCATGCTAACCAACTCTCTGCTGCCTCATCTAGGTCCTCGACAGCCCTGTTCACTTCGGCCACACCCGTTGCTATCAACAAAGACATCCAATGTCTCAACTGCAACCGACGAGGACACATTGCGGCCCAGTGTCGATCCACCTGCATGAAACGAGTCTGCGAGGGCCGACCGAAACACTCTGGGTCTGAATGCCCAGTCCGCAGACGACCCACGCAGCCAAACTCGAACACACGTCGCGATGGTCGAGGGGAGGACCGAATCAACGAGGACGTGGAGGCCAACCTAGACAGACCAACACAAGACGGATTCAACGATCGAGCGGACAAGCCAACGCGACAACCGAAGTGGAAGCCACAGAGGACGTCGATGATCCAACAGGCGACCCACCCGAGATATGGCTGATGCATTCCGCCGACTCAGACGACGAACGACCCGGACCAGAGGAGGACGAACCATCGCAAGAAGAAGTAGCCTACGTACAAAGGGGAAGTAGGTACAGAAATAGAGCAGGACCTATCCAACTGTCTCCTCTAACACCCACTTCTGATACCTATAACCCTCCCACCCCCACTGAAGCATCGCCCGCACCTCACCCTGATTACGTGGAAGACCCGACGAGACGCCCAGACATCCCATGGAGCTCGCTGACAATCACACAACGCATGGACGAGAACGACTACAGACGTGCCTACGTTCAATGGACGCACATGCGGGACGCATTTCGAGCGACCCCACAAGGATTCCCTGTCCCACCTGCCCATTGGCCGCGACCTTGGTGCCCCCTTGGAACACCCCTCAACTATTTCCTTCCAAGAACGGATCCGTGGATGTTACCATCGCTGCTAGTTCAAGACGCGCCCGGCTCAACAGGTATTGAGCACATCGTACTGCGGACAAGATGCCCGAGACGAGCACGACGTGAACCAGGTAGTTCACCGCAACAACCGCCGGAAACAACTACACAATCCCCGCGCGTGCCAACACAGAGCTTTATGAGCTCACCTGCACCGGAAGACAGGACGACATCAGAGCAAGACCGTCAAGAAGAGCAACCTACCTCAACGCCCATCGGAGAACATCGACAGCGACAGTTGAGTTCACCCAGCGCAGAGGACACCTCGATGAGCGAAACACCGCCTACCCCGTCAATGGCATACAATGAGGAATCGCCCATTTCAAGTTTCACGGTACCTATCCCACCGAACCTGCAGACCGAGTGCTTTACCCCGTTGGCCCCGACGACGACTTCAGCGAATGCATCTACGGACAACAAGGACGCAATAAGACGCATACAAGCCATCGAAGCATTACCCTACGGCCAACCAGTGCAATACAGACGTGTACCTGGAGTTTCACAGCCAACAGAACGACGATACACCTTCGCTTGGACAGATGCACATCATTGCTTTCGTCACCCTACCACCGATGAGCTGGCCTACTGGAGCATCGTGAAGGACTTCCGACTACTCCCGGAGAACTGGGCACTAACCAAACCAGACTGCGTCGACTGCAAGACTATACGCGAAACCAGACGCGGCAGCATTAGATGGGATTGCACCTACTGCAGCAATCAAGAAGGGAAACTGAAGCGTTGCAGCGGATGTCAACTCGTCTACTACTGCAACACCGATCATCAGAGGACCGATTGGCCGGCACACAAAGAGTTCTGCAACATGGCCAAGCGGCATCCACTCATCAACCGACTTCGAGAAAGGGAACGAGATACGATCTACTCAGCATACCAACGGACCAGCCCGAGCTAGGCGACCTCGCATTTCAACATCTGTTACGTTACCGTGAAGGTGGACCACACGCACCACTGTTCATAGACTCACCCACAATGGTAGATATGGCGATGAGCCTAGATGAATTTACGACGAGGGGGAGACGTGTGGACCCCAGGACGGCCACAATGGCACAATCACACGCCCACCTTAACTTCACGGAAAACGAAGAAGACTACGAGGTGACCTCTTCAACACCGAATGCGAACTTAGCTGCGCTCGCCGCTACCACGCCGGACATACCCAACTTCGACGAAGCGTATACAATCAACGAGACGGACCCACCATGGACTATGCTCCCACCACCTCCAAGTGGAACAGATGAGACCGGACAAGAACAGCACGAACCCTACGGTGTAGGTGCAGCAGGCGAAAGATGGCGAGAACAACTGGAGAAGCAACTGAAACGCATACTCAACATACCCGACGCGCCTTCCGATGTGAAGCGTTCACCGCCTCCAGCACCATACACACCTGAAATAGAACCACTGTTCAACGACAACGTGAGACCACCGCTCAACTATTACCCACCTGCCGGACGTGTGGAAGCTGAAGAACTACGCGAACGCCTACGACGTCATGACTACTCACACACATTCGAATTCGTGTTAATGGCAGACGTATTTGACGAATTAGAAGCAATAAGGGACCCGAAAGAAGATACCACAGACGTTGCAACCATCCCTGACGAAGATGCAACTGACGACACCGACGACCCGGAGCTCGACGACCCTGAACATGAGAACTATCTCTACCCACCCGCCCTGGACTTCGCCAACGTACGCGAGTGGCAATACTACGTCAACAGGCATCCAGAGCTGGAATATTTGGAGTTCAAGAACATGGACGAATACAACAGATGGATGCAGGAGACAATGGACTTAGAACGGGCAGAGCTCAAGCGCCCTATGGTCAACTATGTGCTAATGGCCGACAGCAATCCCCCTGACGTGGTCGACAGCGCATGCAACCGATGGCTATTCCATGAGAAGGCGCCTATCGACCCCAAGTCTATCCGCGAAGAGAAACCGGCTTTAATAACATATCTGGTAAGCCGCTTCCGGTGAGGACGCGGGCTACTGCCACTCCGACGTGGCTCAATGGTTATGGTCAATCGGTTAAACAGTCATTTCCCAACTCACTCATATCACCGTCATTACCATTCAACCTTGTTCCCACCCCACGCCTTGACCATGACATGCACAAAACAATCATCCATCAAAATGGTCAAGTATTCATCTATGACAAGCCCATAACACTTGACAAGAAGATACTAGCAAGGGGGAGGCTCAATTCACACTTGCTATACGAGTTAGATAAGCCAGGAATGACACCACTTGACCCTCGTCAAAGATATATACCATACAGGTACAAGCAGAGAGAACAACTGTCACTGGCTGCAACCATCGACAACCTACCAGACCTTGCATTATGGTCAGTCAATCCTCTCCCATCACATGCACCGTACGATCCAATGATCCTACACAGAGCTCTGATGCATGCAAACCCACTCATAATGAACGAGTTTGCAAAGAGCGTAGGCAGACGCATCGCTGGCAAAGATTGGATGCGTCTGGTACGTGCATGTTATGGATGCAATAGGGCAAACCTAGCAAACCCCCTATGTACAGAGGTAACTATCTAGACCTAGAATATAAGCAAGGTGAAGCACTCAACATAGATTTCAGCGGCCCATTCCCCGTAATGTCAAGATACGGTAACTACTACAGAGGGGGAGTGACATGTTCTCGCTCTAAGTTTGCTTGTGACCTCTACAAACCTACCCGCGAAGCTAAGCTTTACATGCCACATTTAACACGCATATTTGCTTTCTTTGAACGACAGTCAGGCAACAAACTAAAGCAGATAAGAGCAGATGGCGAGTTTGTCTCTAAAGTACTAAACGACTATACAGACAAACACGACATCATCCTCAAAACCACCACACGTAACGAGCCTAACATGAACCCCTTTGCTGAAAGAATGAATAGGACAGACGACACACGCGCACTAGCAGCACAGTTAGATGCAGGCCTGCCTAACACATTTTTGGGAGGACACACATAAAGCGACACTAGCCATACGAATGGTCACGCCCCTTTGCAGAGGTAAGGACAAATGCAAATACCCTTGGGAATTGCTTATGGGCCGAAAACCTGTGCAATCGTTCGTGCAACCTTTCGGATGCCTCGCCTGGGTGAAAATGGAAACGACGAAAGCACAGCCTGTCGCCGCGCCAGGTACTCTCATTGGCTACAACATATTTCGTCGAGTCTATAAAATCCTCATTCACGACACCAAACAGCCACAGTAGAAAAACGTAATGTTCGTTTCGATACAATGACTCGTGGCTACACATGCAAAATTCCTGCACGACCTTGGCAACCACTACTAGTGTCGCACAACATAACATCCTCCACCTCGCCTCCTACCACTAGCATACCATCTACCCAGTCAGTCCAGTGGAAAAACGAGGATCAACTGCCACAATTTCAGGACTCCAACACACCCAGTGGCTGGTGGCCAACAAACCAACTGCCACATTCCTCACAAAACACACTCGACACACTGGACGATGACACGACAACCCCACACACCACCGAGGCCACTTCAAGTCTTTACGTGCACCCAAGCCCATATTTTGGCTCACTCCATCCCCCACCAAATGCATTTGCTCCCACTCCAGCAACAACGGTTGCACAAGAGAAAAAGACGAACACAGCACCTCGGCAAACGACACAACACAACAGAGCAACATCAAACCCAGCCCAACACTCCTCATCTGCACCACAATTCCCTCTACCAGATAGATGGAGTAGTAACAAGGGCATACCACAAACATGGGATGGTGCTGCAATAACTTCAACAAACATAGTTGCTGGGCCCAGGCTTAGAAAACAAACACCAGCAAACCACCCCACTCATACCGCACACATTATTTTTGCTCATTAGTTTGAGGAGGAGGAAGAGGAGGCCTTAGGACAGGACAGCTATCGTTTGTTCACAAGAGTGTTACATATCCCACAGAAAACCATAAAGTCACACCCTCAGGTACATGCTGCTCAACTAGCCGAGTTACAAGGTTTGTTCGAATGCAAAGCACTGTAATGGGTACCTCGAGCCGCAGCAATAACAGCGAATGTACCTCCTGTCCATACAACATTTGTTGATGCCATAAAGACAGATGAGTCTACAGGTCAGGAGAAATACAAATCGCGACTAGTAGCTTTAGGAAATAGGATGAAAGAATACATTCATTACAATCCATATGAATGCTCTTGCCCCACCGCCCAACCAATGTTTCTTTTGCTACTAGTACCTTATGCTGCATTCAATGACCTCATGATCTCACCTCGACTTTTCACAAGCCTATTCCCATGCAGATATGAAAGACATTGCATTCGCCTTTCCGCCTAAGGGGTACGAAAACAAAAGCGACCCTTCAATAATTATATTATTGAAGAAAGCACTGTACGGAACCCCCCAGGCAGGGCGAAGGTGGTTTGACCATGTGTCTACTAATGTGAGAAGTATAGGATATAAACAGTCAACATTAGACCCATGCAATTTCTTCCTACCTTCAAGACAGAAACTACCCCCCTATCTACTCCTGCGCACTGATGACTTGCTCGTGTTCATAATACCAAAGACGAGCACAATGCCCTGTTCACCAAACTGAAACATTCATTTAGAGTGAAGGACCTAGGACAAGTCAAAACATTTTGTGGCTTGCAGTTTGTTAGGACTTCAGAGGGCATAGTCATACATCAGCATGAATACATTAAGGGCATGCTTAGGGATTTCAACTTCCAAGAAGCCAAGCCAGTCGCTACCCCTACAGCGACGACTGACCCTCCCCCAGCCAGCAAAGAAGCTATGCTTCGGCGTTTCTCGCTCCCTCGCTTGCTTGGCGCCCTTCTCTGGCCTGCGACTCAGACTCAACCGGCCATCACCTACGCGGTCAACCACGCGGCGGTACTCGCATCAAAGAAGCCTGACGTGGCGTACTCAGCAATAGCTCGCATCCTCAGATTTCTGCGAACACCTAGAGGGATTTTCTTCCCATTTCGGACCCGCAGCTTCGAGCTTATATCGTATTCCGATGCCAACTTGGGCGCATGTGAGTACACGCGACGATCAAGAACCGGCCAACTGCACATGACGACTGGGCCCATCGCATGGAGTTCGAAGCGCCAACCCACAGTCGCACTATCGACTCAGGATGCTGAAACGATCGCCAACTCAACGACATGCCGAACAGCAATCGCGATATTGCATATGTGCAAGGACGTTGGAATTCCGTTGCCGACGCCATCAACTATCAATAACGACAACCGGGGGGCGGTCCTGAACGCAACGAACGGCATGGCCACTGATCGCACACGCCACTTAGCACTCAAACACCATTACGTGGTAGAACGAGTACGGGCTGGCGAAGTGATCGTACGACACGTTTCGACGAAGGACAATCTGGCGGACATGCTGACGAAGTCACTACCGACGCCACGTTTCTTGGAACTAGTCGCACAGTTTACGGTGTTGCTCAAGGACGCTTTACCGCAGTTTGAGGTTTAATGCCTCTAGCTTTTACAGACACTTAGGATGAATTTATTCAACAGACTTGCTACACCGCTGCAAGGACCTGCATCCTTTGATGCTTACGAATTATTTTTTTTCATTTTTAGTGTTAATGCAACATTAACATGTATCATACTTCATCATCATGAATCGCTAGTTTACATATAGTTTCATATGGCCAATCATGTTAGTAACTTGAAGATAATATACATATACATATATGTTATGCCGAGGGGGAGAGTAAGCAATAATATTTACTAAATATATTGTTACCTTTTATGGTCAATTTCACGACATAACATTTATATTTGACCGGATCATATTCATTACCATTTTCATATTTCGTATCATAATTATTATTCGTTACGTTGATATTACCGTTATTCACAATTAGTTGCCAGTTAGTATAGATTGGCCCATACTGAATCATCACTTGAATTTCTGACCACAAGATCAGTATATAAATTTGTGGTATTTATTTCACTATAAATTTATGGTAAATTAGATTGAATTTCAGTCATTGGTTTCTAACCATTGATTAAATTCATTATTGTTCCTTCAACCTTTGATCAAAGTGCCTCAGCGCAAACGATTATTCAAGTATCCGGAGACTAATGTCTACTAGTGTACTTACTAGGAGAAAAGAAAGGATAGAGGGAGAAAGGAGACTAGAAGGATGAGAAGAAAGGATAGAGGGAGAAAGGATAGAAGGAGAATGAGAAGAAAGAATAGAAGGAGAAGAAAGAATAGAGTGAGAAGAAAGAATAGAGGATGAAGGAGAAGAAAGAGAAGAAGAAGAAGAAGAAGAAGAAGAAGAAGAAGTGGAAGAAGAAGAAGAAGAAGGAGAAAGAGAAGAAGACAAACAAAGAGCAGGAAACGGTAGCAAAGGATAGCAAGAGAGAGGACGGGACGACCCAGCAAGAGCCAATAACGAAGACGAGGAGGCCAGCAAAGAAGCAGCAGCAGAAGGAGCTCGACCAGTTAGGCAGGAGGCAGGACTGGCATGAAAAGGCATAGGCAAAGAAGCAGGAGCAGACAAAGAGAACGCAGAGGCAAGAGAGGGGGCTACAAGACGAGCCTGGCGGGGAAGAGGGCGCCTCTCCACCAGGGCACCAGGGGGCTCAAGTCCCACGACTGCGTGCCGCTTGCCCCTCGACGCAAAAACCTGCGCTCTCGCCTCCTGCTGCAATAATAAAACTTTTCTCTCGCTCCACTCCCAAAGGGGCTAGCCTCCCCACCGGCCAAACTGCCTTTTTTACATTCGACCATATCACTCGCCTTTTTTTATTCTGAATCACTTGCACAACTTGTCGCACGCCATTCATCCCAACCTCGCACACCACATTTGCTTGCTTGTCTACATCCTCACTTTCGCTATCACTATCGTAGCTGACACTCTCACCACCACTACCACTATTCGCTGCTACTACCAATCTAATTTTCTCGCTCTCTGGACCATGACCCACGACTACACGTCGCCCTTTTTGCAGCTTTGTGCTGGCAATAGTCAGAAAGGCCACTCGTTCTTCTTGGGGCACTGTGCTTTGGCGTGGGTCTCGTTGGCGCAGACTGGGCACACGTGCTGGAAGCGGCACTTCTTGCCCCAAGTGCAGTTACCCGTCCCCCATTGCTTGCACGTAGATTAGTCTCCCGTTGCCTTGGGTTTTGGTGTGCCGTGCGACTTCTTCTCATCACCCGCGTGCAGGATCAGTGCCGCAAGTCGTAAGGATTTGTGCCCCTTTCAATGTAACAAAATCCACCGGCTTATTAAGCGTAGAGGTCAGGTCCTAGACCGGAGCACTCGGTGACTTGCTAGATTTGGCAAATCTGATGAACTTTAATAACTAGAACTGATTGAGGTAACTAGGCGCGCGCCAAACCGCGTGTATGACCTGATCACTGTAATTACGAGTGTCAGAACTAACAACAAATAAATCATGTGTCGGTCCGTCTAATCATTAATAATACCTCAATGTTATCAATACGGTCTATCGAATTATCAATACAATCTAACCGTCATCCAAATTGGTATAAAGCTCCCCCTAATTCGATATGAGTATGAATATAACATTGTCACATATTGTTACACTATAACTCACATAGGAGCACAGTCGAGTCCTTGACTAACAATGTCACTACTTCGCGAAGCCCGACAACCGATCAGCACCCAGTTTGAAGGCAGATGGACTAGGAATGCACTTTGACAAAATGTCGGCTCGGTTATCCCCCGACGCCACCCATTTGAGCACTATCTCCCCTTTCCCTATCGATTCGGTAATATGGTGATATCGCAGAGCAATATGACGCAACTTTTTCCCAAACACCGCCTTTGGTGCCGACAACCACACCGCCTGATTGTCCACTCGGATTACGGGCGCCGACTCCAACTCCGCCTTCAATCCATTCCTCTCCGACCATGGCAGCGACATCACTACGTTCTTACACGCCATCGCATTATGAATCACCTCTGACAGCCCATACGTCTCACTTTCTTGAGTTCCAGTGGCCAGGTGCTTCTGCGTACTCGCCCTGACCGTAATGGGGCCATTGGCCAAAAACACACACCCCCGTTCGCGAGTACATCTTTGCGCCATTACCCAACGACGAATCCGCATCAGCCTCAATGACCCTGTTGCCATTCGAAGAATACTTTACCCCACGATGCATAACGTGCACAAAATACTTCATGATTTGTTCAGCAGCACAATAATCGAACTTGTCCTTGTCCGACTGATGCTCGGCAATAACGCTCACCGGCAAGACCGAATCCGGCACACTTGCCTTCAAATAGATATAGCTGCCTACAATCTCCTGAGGGCTATACGCCAACATGGCCGGTTCCATCTTTGAACCTGCTGGCAGCCATGGAGTACGCGCAGGCGTCCACTCCCTCCCATCACTCCTCTTGAACCGATGCATCAACGTGGCGATGTACGCAGTTTGAAGGATCGTAATGCTATACACCTCCCCCACTGTTTCAATTTTGAACGACAAGGAGACGAACTCCTTCAAGGGCCCCAAATCCTTGACGTTGCCCCATTCCTCATTCAACCTTTTTATGTACGCATTGCGACTCTCCCCAGAACTCGCAGCATGAATGCTATCATCAACGTGGTACGTTAGAGTCTCAGTCTTGCCCGTCACCGCGTCAACTCTGCCAAATAGCGTCGGCTCAATTACACTCTGAGCAAAGCCAAGCTTCTTCTGTGTCGGCACTACCCTTTTGTACCAATAGACATGCCCCGACTGTTTCAACCCATCGACCCCCCCAGTCGCTAAGTACAGTGTAGTCGCAGCATAAAACAACCAGTTCGGATAACTGGGGATGGCCCCTTTTTCCGAAATTTTCCTAGGGTATACTTAGTTTTTTCTACATGTCAGACCTGACTCTTCTAACTAATATTAGATTGTAATGTGTGTTTAAACCAATTGGAAACTAGTTTATTTATTAATAAAAACTAGTGTTGACACTCATAAAAGAATGTGAAAAAAAAGTCGTTCGGCCGGCTCGGCAACACATACCCGCCCACCCCGCAAAGTCAGTATGCCTGACCTGACTGTTGTAATTAATATTAGACTGACATAATGCGCTTTTAAATTAATTGGAAACACGTTTATTTATTAATAAAACTACCTGGTTGTGACTCAATGACACAAAAAAAATTCAGTGTGAGGCAACCCCCCCCACCCCACACACACACACACATACACACACCCCCCACTCACGAGCGCTCTAACCCCCTACATTAATCTCAATCTTCCTCTTCTGAATCATCTGCACCAGTAATACTATCATCTAGTCTCCTTCGCTTCTTCACTCGCTCACGCCTGACTCTTACTACCTATGTGTATGAAAAAACATCCTATGTGTTGTGTCGCGTCGCATTCATTGCGAGTGACCAAGTCAATAGTTTGTCAGTGAAGTTGGTGGGGGTGTCAGCAGTAATTTCCATTCCCTTCTTCTTCTTCTTCTTCTTCTTCTTCTTCTTCTTCTTCTTCTTCTTTTTCTTCTTCTTCTGTTTCTCTTGCTCACTATCACTATCTGAGCTGCTGTCTGACGAGCTGTCTGACGAGCTGTCTGACGAGCTGTCTGACGAGCTGTCTGACGTGTCACTGTCACTCTCATGCTTCTTCTTCTTATTATTATTCTCTTTCTTCTTCTTCTTCTCTTTCTTCTTTTTCTCTTTCTTGTTCTCGTTTTTGTTTTTTTCTTCTTCTTCCTCTTCTTTTTGCTGCTGCTTCGGATTCCCCTCACCCCCACCACCCCCCGGGCCAGAGACGGGACGCTCTTGCAAAGTTTTCACAAGCTGCGAAATAGACGAGCTCATATTGCTGATATCAGCCCTTAACTTCTGTTAAAGCAGCAGTGACAGTGAATAAATAAATTAATAAATCAATATGATTTCAATAATATATATAATATTGATAAAGAAGTAGTAGTAGTAGTAGTAGTAGTAGTAGTAGTAGTAGTAGTAGTAGAAGACGAAGAAGAAGAAGAAGAAGAAGAAGAAGAAGAAGAAGAAGAAGGAGAAGGAGGAGGAGGAGGAGGAGGAGGGGAAGGGAGGGATCACAAAATTACCGAAAGACCCTCAGCCTCCCCTAAGGCTTCCTTGCCGCCCTTTTCCTCCTCTTCCTTGTCGCCCTTTCCTACAAGCAATATTTATTATTGCAAAACGCAGGAGAAAAAAAAGAAATCAAGGGGCTGACCTTTCTTTGTTTTTTTTTTTCTCCTGCGTTTTCTCCTGCGTGATAACCTCGTCATCGATGCTTTCCTGATCAAAGTCTACAAATAAAGAAAAGCTCGAAACTAACAGTGGCTTCTGCAGCCTCTAACCCTCGACTTCTATCTCGCTTTCTTTTGGCTTCTTTGGACCGGCCTTCTTATTCTTCTTCGGGGGACTTTCCTCAATGACCTCATCTAGTTCAACAGGTTCACAGATCAAAGGTGAGAAACAAGCAAAACAAATGCATACCTGCTAAAGAGCGGTCGATTTTGACCCGTCCTGACTTCCGCGTTCCGGCGGCCTTCTAACATTCACAAAACAACATTGCGAAGATGGAGACAGATGCCAATACCTTAAGTTTGTTCGCCTGTATAGCCAACAGCAGCTCCTTCTTCCGGAACCGGTGAAGGAAAGGGGGCTCTGTGGGCTTACCAGCATATGGCTTGAGAAGAGGCATGATGTCCTTCTCGAAATCCTCCTTATGATCCGGTAGGGCGAGTGTGTGCCCGATCGAAAGGAAATACTTATCTAGGAGTTGTAGTTCTCGGCTTTCAACCGCACCCCCTATAGCTGTAGCGTCGACAGTTCTCACCACCAGGATGTGCTTCTTGCACACTGCAATACAGACCATAACATTCAAACACCACACACAAAGAATATTTCTTACTTTTATTGAACTTCGTTTGGTTTAAGCCTTGCTGCCACCGCTGTGGAAACTCATTAATCATCCTGTCAAGACAAATGCATCATTAAAAAGCTCTACTAAAAAGAACACAAACCCGGGAGCAGGCATTATTTCGCCCACGCCTTCGCTGGTCTCAATACTTTTCTGCGGTCCCAACACAACCTTGTTACTGGGTAGTTGGACGTTAGTAATGAAAGCACCGTCCCGCACCTTTCAACAAGCAAAAATGATTCACAGATAGTATTACAAGCAATCCTATCTTGCCAATCCTACCTTGCCGTCGTCAAGCTGGAATCTTATTAACAACCTAAATTTACAACAACAACAACAGATGGTGACAAAAAGGGAAAGAGATTTTGTGTACCCGTCCTGGAACTTGTTCCCATCACCGTCTTGAAAACTTCTCTTCGGCTTCCTTATTGTATATGTACTGAAAACTCCTGGGGAGCTCCCATATTCTATACTTGCCTTCCTGGACTGGCGGTAACTCCTTTGCTGTTGTTGTTGTTGTTGTCGTCGTCGTCGTTGTTGTCGTTGTTGTTGTTGTTGTTGTTGTCGTTGTTGTTGTTGTCGTTGTTGTTGTTGTCGTTGTTGTTGTTGTCGTTGTTGTCTTCGTCGTCGTCGTTGTCGTCGTCGTCGTCGTCGTTGTTGTTGTTGTTGTTGTTGTTGTCGTCGTCGTCGTCGTCGTTCTCGTTGTTGTTGTTGTTGTTGTTGTTGTTGTTGTTGTGGTTGTTGTCGTCGTCGTCGTCGTTGTTGTTGTTGTTGTTGTTGTTGTTGTTGTTGTCGTTGTTGTTGTTATTGTTGTTGTTGTTGCTGTTGTTGTTGTCGTTGTCGTTGTTGTTGTTGTTGTTGTTGTTGTTGTTTCTTCTCTGGTCGGTTCTTGGTTTTCTTTTTCTTCGTCGATCTCTCTCTGTTCGTTCCCTTCCCTTCTGCTCCTTCTTCTTCTTCTTCTCCTTCTTTTTCTTCTGTTTCATCAGTCTTCCTCTTCTTCTTTGTCTCCTTCTTCTTCTCCTTCTCCTTCTTCTTCGTCTCCTTCTTCTTCTTCTTCTCCTTCTTCTTCTTCTTTCCCTTCCATCCTCCTTCTTCTTCTCCTTCTTCTTCTTCTTCTTCTCCTTCTCCTTCTCCTTCTTCTTCTTCTTCTTCTTCTTCTTCTTCTTCTCCTTCTGTTTCATCAGTCTTCCTCTTCTTCTTCGTCTTCCCCTCCTTCTTCTTCTTCTTCGTCTCCTCCTCCGAAAGCAAAAAGACTGTCTGATTTCTTTTTCTTTTGATTATCACTCTTGTCACTTCTTTCTCACTGCCTAGCCCATCATCCCATGCCTTGGCTGCTCCCCTGTATCTGCTGTTCTGATTCCACTGATGTTTTGTCTGCGGACAGACTTCCTCAATCTCCCGCTTTGAAAGCCCGTCATACTTTCTTCGGAGTTCTGGAGGAATTGTCACTTTCTCAAACGGTTGCTTCTCAGGATTGTTATTACAAAACAGGAACAGCTCCCCCAATCGATTTCTAGCAATGGCCTGCAATGTCTCCGCTACTAGGTCAGACATAGCGCGAAGGTCGGTGTGCGATTGTCGGACTTCAAAAGTGGAAAAAAGCCAGTAGCTGAAAATTTGAAGTGGCGGGTGCTGAAAATCATGGCAAGTTTGTCAAAAGTTCGTTCCTAAATTATGAAGCAACTACTTGCTCTTTCACGCTGCAATAAAGCGGCGACTCTAAGTTAGGGCCTAACTTAGAGTCGCCGCTTTAGTAAGCAAAAATGAAAGTCTTACCGGCGGTGTACGCGCTCGTGACCCCTAAACAAATGCGAATCACGTACTTCCCTTTGAAGTCGTCTGAACGCCGGCGACAAGCAGGATACTGAATGGGAGGGGTCATGTCAGACGAGATGGTAGTAGACTTCACATCTCCAGCTGCGGCCTCCTTCCTCTTCATGCTCTCCACTCGACATGTTGAATGAATCTTGTGGTGCAGAGTGCTGCGACGCTTGTAATCGAGCACTGCCATCTCGTTATCGAACCCCCTATCCTTCATCTTCTCCAGCCTCCTGCACTCCGCGGCCAACTCAGTACAAATATGATCTTTGGCAAAATCTTTGTTCCGGATAGGCTTCACATTCCGGAACTCCTCCCGCCAGACCTTCGCGACCAGGCTTGGGTCGGGAGGATTGTTTGGTTTCAGCTTGCACGGCATCAAGTTTATGAGCTCCAAGCACTTACTCTCCCACTTGTCACGAACAAACTGGTAGACTGAAGTCTTTTCGGTTATGTCCTGCAGCTTCCATACACCATCTGAGTTGTCACTTGACTTGAGATCAAACAACCATTTCTTACACAAGAGCATACCAATTACGTCCTTAGTGAGAGGCTTTGCTGGCGACGACTTGATGGCAATGTTCTTGCCTTCCATAACCAGCCTCTTTGATGCCTTCATAACCTTCTTCCCTATCC
The DNA here is from genome assembly GCA_019918135.1 of Paulinella micropora. Taxonomy (NCBI): domain Eukaryota; phylum Cercozoa; class Imbricatea; order Euglyphida; family Paulinellidae; genus Paulinella; species Paulinella micropora. The sequence continues at coordinate 241,214 of WBZZ01000162.1, forward strand.
CGTGTATACGCATCCACATTTTGAGACATACTTTGTCTCCCTGAAACCAATACTGCCACGTGCCGTTGGGGCGCAACATGAGAACGAGCATTGACTTAATTGAGCTCTTGAGCTCTTGCAGCGAGAGAAGACATGATTTCACTCTCTGCTGTATGACATCTCGAGCATCAACCCATAGAAAGCACTTCCACTCCTTACAACAGAGTGACCGTACCTCATGTTCAAGCTCCGCATAAGTCATGCCCAACCAAAACTCTATTGTCTTCGGCCGCTGCCTTTTCGGCTCCGCCCTCTTCCGCTTCGCCATTTTGTAGGGCCTGCTTGTGTGGCGACTCCGAACATCTACTGGCGGTTCCAACCCGAGTGAGACATACAACAGTGCTGAGCTCGCCTTGATAGCATCCCAGTCCACCGTCCTACACTCCGAACCACACTCCTCCAGATCAGGTAGGTGAAGATCGTCGTATCCACTGCAGCCTGTAGTCTCGATCCCTTCTGAATCCGGCCGCTGCATATATTCAAGCACAATGCTTAAAACACAGTGTCAAATTATAATACCTTTACTGGTGAGCCTGTGGGTACGACCACATCAGCCTTCTCGGGTGAGTCTGGGCACGCGGTTAGGTCTTGCACGTAACCTTCATCCATGAAGGATACAGAAGCATCCCCAACAGCAGTTCCCCCATCAGTCGACTCTGCAAGCGACTGCAAAGCCAATTGGCTTGCAGCCTACTACCAGAGACAAAAACATAACTGGATTAACAAATTGTGATCTGAACTCAACAAACATACCTGCAAATCAGGCATGGGCAGTTCTGCCTTGGGCAGCTATCAAGAAAACATCACGTTTACATACTAGCCAGAGAAGACAGAAGTAATTTGACCTTCAGACCATCCGTGCCGGTACCGGTGCTGGTGTCGGGCCTGGCGCTGTCCTTAGCAGTCTTGGCAAAAGACCCCAACAAGTCTGTCAGGCTGTCGACTGTCAAGGGTGGGTCCTGGGCTGTGGTCGGTGCTTGGCTGCCTGCTTGCTCACGGCAAAACGATGCAAAAAGAGATGCCTTCGTATCTTCTCCCATGGACTCACTCCTCTGCATGGGTGGATGCTCCTCTTCTGGGACCACGAAGAAAATCTGTGACTCACCGGTTCGGCACTGCATCCACACAGGAATTCTCCTCCTGCTCCTTGCAGCTGCTTGCATCCAGCGGGGGTGGACGTGGCTAGCTCCAAGCACGCGTTCGTTTGTCCCGTCATCAGTGGTACCGGTATTGCCAAAGCGATAGTCAAGTAGAATTTCTTCCCCAGGCAGTACATCGCGAGACAGAACGGCGGCATGTTGACTATGCTTCTGCAAAACGCAAGTAGGCTTTCCCTCAGCGTCTGGATGGAACCCCGAATTCAGTAAATGCATTGCATTTCTGCTGCACTCACTGATTGACTGTATGGGCTGCATCCCAACCATGTATCTATTGGCTAGCAGCATGCGATAATGAGTAACACACACTGTATCCTTCATCTCACTCTCGAGCCTGCTTCCCGGTAGTAAAGTCCCGAGCCCATAGCCTTTCGACAGAAAGCAGGTGGCAAATACGCCGCAGCCTAAGCCTCCACTGCCATCGTCGAACCAGCGGATCTCCAACGGTGCCCTCCGTGCCGTCATGGCAGCGGGAGCTCCTAATAAAAGATAGATAGATAGATAGATATATAGATAGATAGATAGATAGATAGATAGATAGATAGATAGATAGATAGATAGCTATATAGATAGATAGATAGATAGATAGATAGATAGATAAGATAGATAAGATAGATAGATAGATAGATATGTAGATGGATAGATAGATAGATAGATAGATAGATAGATAGATAGATAGATAGATAGATGTATTTGTTTGTGTATGTGTGTATTAACTAAAGCTCTCACACGCCACAGAAAAGGACAGACCACTTGCTTGACTGCAAACAAAATACTTGCAACATGACATAGGAAAATGTGAGCTTTTTGCCAAGAAAGTTGTTTGTCAAAAATTCGCTCCTAAATTATGAAGCGACCACTTGCTCTTTCACGCTGCAATAAAGCGGCGACTCTAAGTTAGGCACTAACTTAGAGTCGCCGCTTTATTGCAGCGTGAAAGAGCAAGTAGTTGCTTCATAATTTAGGAACGAATTTTTGGGTACAGACAAAAACAATCAGTTTCTCCTAAATTTGCTAGCAAGTAACTGTTTTCCAGCAAAAAAAACTTGTTTCTCCTATCACCCACATGCTACAGAAAAGGACAGACCACTTTGCTTCACTACAAACAAGCACTTACAACATAACATAGGAAATGTGAGCGTTTTGCCAAAAAAGTTGTTTGTCAAAAATTCGTTCCTAAATTATGAAGCAACTACTTGCTCTTTCACGCTGCAATAAAGCGGCGACTCTAAGTTAGGGCCTAACTTAGAGTCGCCGCTTTATTGCAGCGTGAAAGAGCAAGTAGTTGCTTCATAATTTAGGAACGAATTTTTGGGTACAGAGAAAAAATGCGATCAGTTTCTCCTAAATTTCTTAGCAAGTAACTGCTTTCCAGCAAAAAAAACTTGTTTCTCCTATCACCCACATGCTACAGAAAAGGACAGACCACTTTGCTTCACTACAAACAAAGCACTTACAATATAGCATAGGAAATGTGAGTTTTCTGACCCTTTTTTCCGAAAAAAATTCGTTCCTAAATTATGAAGCAACTACTTGCTCTTTCACGCTGCAAGGCCCTGGCGTGGCTCACGGTATGAACAGCAACTTGACCATGCTGTACCATGTCTTGAGGTGGGAGCTGTTTTCAGACAGGAGTAAGTAAAGCGGCTTGGCTTCTGAACCTGGAGTGGGATGGTGCAGGGGACAATACTGGCTTTGCTGTCTTAGCTTTTTTGAACCATATCATTTACGTTGGGTGGAGGACTCGTGCCCGGTACCACAGGCTGGTACCGCGCCATGGTTATTCTTCTGATGATCAGAAGTTTAGGACAATCAAGCGAGGAATCAATTCCACTTTCTTAACAACTAACCTCGCGCAAGCCCTTTTAAAGACATTGCAGGCTTTTAAAAAGGATCGATCGTCTTTTGCTTTGTTAATTGTGAAGACGAACTACGACTGGGACAGGTTTTTTGCCCCATGTGTTAACAGACACATCACTCACTACAACCGTCCTCTTGCTTGGCAGTTTGCAGCAAGTGATGAAGCAGGTGGCATGCCGCTGGGTGAATGTAAGACTTGGGGTGATTCCCAGGAGCTCTGGCATGGCGAGCACGACAAACCAACTGCGCATGGCGCCGCACCTATCCAGTTTTATGTTAGGCCACCAGGTACTCACTTTATTTTTTGTATACACATGCAACTGGTACCTGTTTGCAGCAACTGCTCTCCCTAACAAGCTCCCACCAGTCGAGTGAGCAACTCCGAAGCTGAAGAAGGATATCAGGCAGTTAGCAGCCAAGTTTTGTGGGCCACAGGAAAGGGAGCAAATCGAAAACATGCTGACACACCCAGATTCTCTGTCTGGTCTCGAGTACGATGGGGAGTATGGTAAGGGAGGTCTTCCTGGTAGGCCTGCTCATATTTCGTGCGTGGATATGAACGGAGACGAGTGGAAGGCGGAGGTCCGAGTGTTAGATGAGTTCCCACCAAACCCTTGGGCCGTTCCTCAGGATAGGGAGCAGTTCATTCGCGCTCTGACTCACCTCACTGAAGAGGAGCGTTTGGGTTTGCCGCGCACATTTTTTGACAACAAGCAGGCTCTACCGAATCCAGGCTGGCCGGGGGCAAGGGCATTGTCGGCGCAGGAGCAGTTGGAACAGGATTTGGCCTTCAACCCAGCCGTCATCAGGCAACCATGGAAGGCGGTCGCGGAGATTCTGCGAAGTGGCACTGTGCAGGACGAGAAGGGGCTGGCGGCGTTGAGGATCAACAAAGTCGCATTTGTGGGGTGGATGAGAGAGCACGGGCTTAGTAGCACGTATCTGACTCCGGAGGGCAAGAGGAAGGAGTTGAAGAAGAAGGATGTGGTAAAGGCTGTGTGGGATCACTATCAAGCGTGTGAGTGTGAGTTGTCAGAGTCTTCCAGCGACAGCCCACTTCTCAACGCAGCGGGACAACAACATGATCGCAAGCAAGCGCGTGGTGGTCGTAGTGCTGCTCGTGGTCGTGCTCCCCGGCGTGCTCGTGGTCGTGGTCGTGGTCGTGGTCGTGGTCGTGCTCGTGGTCGTGAGCGTGGGCGTGCAGGTGATGAAGTAGTGGATCAGAGCAGCAGCGACAGCGACACACATTCCGCTTCGCAACGCAGCAGAACAACGCAACGATAGCAAGAGAGCGCGTGGTGCTCGTGGTCGTGCTGGAGGTCGTGCTTCTGGTGGTGCTCGTGCTCGTGTTCATCGTGTCCGTGCTCGTGCTGGAGGTCAGGGTGGTGGAGGAGGGAGGAGAAGAGGGAGAAGAAGGAACAGAGAAGAAGAAGAAGAAGAAGAAGAAGAAGAAGAAGAAGAAGAAGAAGAAGAAGAAGAAGAAGAAGAAGAAGAGGAAGAAGAAGAAGAAGAAGAAGATGAAGAGAAAGACTTCATTCCGTGGATATGCGAGTGCTGTGGATTGCGAAATGAGGAAAACACAAGGTAAGAACTATGTGAGCTGTGCAAATATAGATCTTCTTCATCAGGTGAAACTGAGACTGAGGAAGAGAAAGAAGAAGACGAGCAGGAAAGGAAAGTAGGAGAAGAAGAAGAAGAGGACGAAGAGGACAAGGAAAGCGGCAAAGATGACGATGGTGATGATCAGAGAGTAAGAGTCAGGCGTGAGAGAGTGAAGAAGAAGGAGACTAGATGATAGTATTACTGGTGCAGATGATTCAGAAGAGGAAGATTGAGATTAATGTAGGGGGTTAGAGCGCTCGTGAGTGGGGGGTGTGTGTATGTGTGTGTGTGTGTGGGGTGGGGGGGGGTTGCCTCACACTGAATTTTTTTGTGTCATTGAGTCACAACCAGGTAGTTTTATTAATAAATAAACGTGTTTCCAATTGATTTAAAAGCGCATTATGTCAGTCTAATATTAATTACAACAGTCAGGTCAGGCATACTGACTTTGCGGGGTGGGCGGGTATGTGTTGCCGAGCCGGCCGAACGACTTTTTTTTCACATTCTTTTATGAGTGTCAACACTAGTTTTTATTAATAAATAAACTAGTTTCCAATTGGTTTAAACACACATTACAATCTAATATTAGTTAGAAGAGTCAGGTCTGACATGTAGAAAAAACTAAGTATACCCTAGGAAAATTTCGGAAAAAGGGGCCATCCCCAGTTATCCGAACTGGTTGTTATAACCCTCGGGGGTTGCGACCAAACACCTTGATCCAACTTGACATTTGGAAAAGCACTCTCCTCATCACTGTCAAACAACTCAGTGCCCTGCAGCACTGCCAACGCACACGTCATCCACACCAACGCAATCCTGCTTGTCGGTATGTCCACCGCATCGTATTGCCACCTCGGTTGAGCACAGCCAATGCCTGCCAGCCTCGACTTTCTTTCTATCACCTCTCCCCCTGATTCGTTCCTCTTCTCAAAGTCAGCGAATCGCATTGGCACTGCAGGCTCACCAGGCCGCTTCTCACCAGGCCGCTTCTCACTGACATGCCTCTCGATCGCCCCCAATCGCAAATACTTATCTATATCTGCAAACCTTGCGTCATTGAACTTTCCTGACTCCGTCGCCGAACGATAGGGAACCGGTGTTGTTACGAGAAATGCACCAGAACGGAAATTGCTAGCCCTTGTTTGCTTTCAATTTCTCGGCTGATCGGTAATGTTCGACGTATCAATTGTATTGCCTGTCCATCTAACAGGCACACCCCTCGCATCCCTACGACCCACTGCTTCATAGGCCTCGGAGTTCCTCACAGGTTGCCCACGAACCAATCTCTCACCACTCTGCCTGGACACAACTCCTGCACCTTCACCAACACGTCTTCCCACAGCAACTGTTGCAGAAGTGTCGAAGCTCGGTGCCTCCTCGTTGTCGACCAACCTCACAACACCTTCGTCGCTCTGTTGGTCTTGCTCAACACCCTTACCGTTGCTTCCAGCAATTGAGCTCTCATTTCCAGTCACTGGGACGGCACCCAGCGCCACTTCTGGCAACCCACTAATGACTTGCCACTCGTCCTTGGTGAAAAATGTACCAGGTGTACCGTCACTTTTCCCCACAAACGCCTGTCGAACTTTTTCAGAAGTGTGAAAGGCATGCTGGTACGACGACGCCATTCTCCCTTTTGGATACAAAGTAGGCCACGCATGCACCGTAGGCTCCTTCACCACCACATCAGCTGATGTCTTGATCTTTCCCTCGTAGTAGCTCCACACGACATATGCCGACTGCTCCACATTGACTCCCAGAAACACACCAGGCTCCCCTTTCTCCTCTCCCTTCTTGCCCCCTTTATAGATTACACAGAGGCATCCAAATGGGTAGAGAATCGAATAATGTGGCGGCGGCCTCTTGTAGAAAGCTTCATGCCTCGACATCTTGTCTCCAGCACGCCCTTGCATGTTGAGGAGAAACACAGAGTAGTTAACCGCTAAAGGTAGGAAGTATAAAGGCACAGATCGTGCAACCAGCAACGTAGCCGCAAGATTAAACACAATCTTTATCGCAGCTTCCGCGTACGCATCCTTATTAGGATCCGCACGAACCGGCAAGTGTCGCTCCACACCCGTTTTCCGCAAGTGATCGTTGATGTAGGTCGCCACCCATTCTTTGTCCGTCCGGAATTTCTTCATCACATTGCCCGTCTGCGTACGAGACCATGCCTGCAGCTCTTCCACTTGTCTCAGCGTCCCTCTTGCTCCCTTGTCCGTACCCAAAAATTCTTGATATATCCAGAGACGTTGTCGACAAACACATTGCAATACGGTGTCCCTCCATACATAGGAAACGCAATCTTGCCAGTCCCGTCCCCACTCCAATCCTCTCCAGCTCTTTCGCAGACAGTCAAGGAAGCTCCCTCATAGTTAGAGTGTTGTTTCATCTTAGTTGTCTGACAGGATGTGCAAGAAAGGTCGTTAAACGACCCCTTGCCTTTAAGGTTTATATTGTTCATCCTGACAAACTGTCTTCCCATCGTCTCCCCAAAGTGTCAGACGTCATGCAAGGATTGTAGTTTAGTTGTCGTAGAGGGCTTCATCGTTGTGTTCCAAAATGCAGCAGACGCACCAGGGTAGGGCCACTTGCTTTCGTCTCGTCCCTTCACCCCTGCTCTCTTCGTTTGTTTAAATGTATATTGGCAGGTGTCCTGATCGAAATCACCTACCAATATTTGCTTCCCTGGGTCAACCTCAATCTTTTCTTTGGTCACAAAGAAACCGTTGCCCTGCAGTATAATTGCATAGCCTTTCTTTTGCAGTTGCCCCGCCGAGAAGAGCACTCTATCCAACGTTTCCAGGCTATACGTTTCTCCCATCGTCACGTCGCGCGGTTCACCACAGCCATCGACTCCAACAAACGACGCTGTCCCCTTTTCCGACGTCCTTGTAGGCCCCGAGATCCCAACCAGCTCCAGGTTCTCGTCCTGTTTGTCCCGTAGCATCCTGCCATCAGGAACAAGGTGACGGGTTGTACCACAGTCCAAGAACACCTCGGTCTCCACCCTTACTCCCCCGTCCCCTTCAAACGCATAAGCCCCGTAGGTCGCCCATTGGAACCGCCATCCACATCCGAACCAGCCTCCACCCCATTAGGTTCATCCTCATCCTCCAACTCGTCCCGTTGCCGAAGTAACTCCAGATATCTTTCCTCAGCTTGCTGTACCCCATGGAGCGGCGACCCCAACGACCACACTGCTACCCATCATGTGTGTAACGTTGTCTCCATACTCGTCTTCCTGAGGCGTATTAGGTGGCTTCTTTTCCTCTTCAGGCACCGCATCATCCCCTGTCCTTGGAACCGGTTCCACCTCTGTGAGGTCCCGATGAATCGTAATCACCGTATTAAGTTGATCCCAAGGTCCCACCGTCCTTGCCTGCCCACCCAATTGCTCATCTTGACGTTGCTGTGGCAGTTGAGCTCCCGGCGAGACCGACTGGGCCTCCTTAACTTCTTTGGCCTCCTCCACGTCCTGAGACGTCCTTTGCCTCTTCTTCTCCGGTGGATAACTGAACGGAGCCGGATATTGTCTCGCCGTTTCTCGCAAGATCCTCCTCTATTTCTCGGTGTCTGCCTCTTCCAAAGCTTCCATCAAGCCTTCCCAGCTTACCTCCATCCATGGCATCACGTTCGACGGCGGGTTCATCATCAGATCCCGATTGTAGCGTGGCATTAGCTCCGTCTTCCCCGGTTCCGGCATTACGTGGCAATATCGTAGCATCCTGCTGTAGGCTAAGTCTCCTCTCATCTTGGCCAACGTCGATCCATGGGGTCCAAGCCCTCGAGGCGGAAGCAACCTTCTGTTGTCGTAAACCGCCTGCCACGATGGCCTCACTTCATCCTTTTGCGTCCACAAACAAAATATTTTGTGAACCGGGTAGTCTCGCTTCTGGCAGGCCTCATCGCAATACACCACCATCTTGCAACGCCCACATCTCTTCTTCTTTCCAGGCAAGCTACACATCTCACACTCCTCCGGCATATGGACACCTTTGTCAACAGGCTCGTTCTCCACCATGCGAACCACCCATTCTTCCCAATCGTCAGGTGCTATGCGTAGGTTGTACATCCATTGCCAGTACCGTAGCTCATCCAAACTTGCATTGTTGAAACAGGTACGGAAATCCGCGATATTGACATTCCCATTTCTGGTATCCCCGGGCACGACCGTCTGCGGTGGTCCAAGGTACATGAACGGTGCAGCCGTCGCCATGAACGCATACAGCCTTCTGCCGTCACGTCCCTTTCGCTCCGCACCAACCTCCCTTAGACCTCCCCCATCCGCCGCAGGCGTCAGATAAGCATCATCCATCGTTCGTGGCACCACCATCTTGTCGTTGCTGGGCCTCGAACGGAGCGCGATCGTAGGACGTGTCCCGTTGACAGTCGAATTCCCGTCCGGGATGTCTTATACCATTCATGTCTTGGTCGTCCCGGCCTTCCCAGGCACTATCGTTTTGGGCAAACCCGATTTCAAAATGATGGATGCGCAGCTTATGCTGGGACAGGACATCATCAAATATGGACGTGGACGACACGAGTCCGAATTCCCGATCCTACAATCGGAAACGGACCTCCCACGACGGCATCCATATGGCGGTAGAGCTCAGGTAACACTGATACCACCGGCCCCTCCATGACCCTATGATGGACACCTCGCCGAGCAATCTCGTCTTACCCCACAGGGTACGGCATGGGTGTACGCCAATCTATACATCCCAGAGCCGGATGACAAGCCCCCCGACCCATGGGAGGACTTTGGAGAACTCGCGGCCAAGAGGGAAGCTCAGATCTTACTCCTGAAGCATCAGGAAGACTCGTGGCATGGCTTCGACCAGCCGGGTCAACTGACCAAGGGGGTCCACGAATACGTACGGGTCAAAACGAGCCTGGTATATCATGCTTCCAAAAGGCTGACGGAGGATGATGACGTCATGTCAAAGCTGAAGCAATGGTACCAAGGCACAGATCCGATACAACCGGAAAGCTTAACAGCGGTGCCCAAAATACTATCCGACCGCCTCGACCGGGGCGAAGACATCACCATTATCCTTCCAATTCATCCCACCGTCATGTGGTGGAGAGATGTTTTGGATCGCGTGATCGATGACCCTATTCCAATACCTAGCCGACAGTCCAAACCCCTTATGGCCTTTCGCTTGGGGTCCGTTAAGGACGGGTTAGCATGCCGTACCAAGCTCATGACCCGCAAGGTCGATGACTTAAGGGAAGCGGCATTTCAAATCTTCCCCGGCTTCTACCATAAGTCCGCGGCGAAACAATATGCCGAAATGATCACCGATCTACAGGAGTTTGCCTCTTGGGACACTCAATCCTCCACGCGATACCCTGGACGGGATGCGAAGGACGAGGTTGAAGACCCGGACTCCATACTTGAGTACCCGGATGACCCACGGTACCAAAAACCCGTCGAGGACATCATGGACGAGGTCATGGCGCGACAACAGGGGTCGCCAGACTTTGTCCGGGACCTCAAGGCCCAATTCCTGAAGAACAAAAAGCTGTTCGGCCCACTTGTCGCTGGCGGGGTGACCCATGCTGCCGCCAGGATAGAACGACAAGTCGGACAGACTATGCCTCGCCTCAAAGGATCACGCCTCAGTTACAAAGAGGAACAGATCTGCGAGGAAATGGTGCAGGACATATTAGCCAAGCGATTGATCGAGCCATCGTGGTCGGAATTCCGATCGCCGGTCAGACTGGCCCCAAAGCCGGATGGCAAACAGCGCTTGTGTATCAACTACACCAGGCTGAACAAGATCATTAAGAGCGTCGAGGCCCCTATCCCTCGTATGCGAGATGGTCTTAACAAGCTTCGGCATGCCAAATTCTTTACCAAACTCGACCTAAAGAACGGTTTCTGGAATATACCGCTCGAGGCGGAAAGCCGTCCGTTGACTGCCTTCGCTGTCGGGGGGAGACTGTACTAATGGACAGTCCTCCCGATGGGACTGAAGACGGCCCCGGCAATATTTCAGGACTGTATGAACCAGGCTCTATCGGACCCGAAATATGGGGACGCCCAATTCATAGAGACCTACGGCCATACAAACCTATACAGCTTCTGTTATATCGACGACATTGTCATTTACTCCAATACGGAGGCGGAACACCTGGCTCATGTGTCCGATGTGTTGCGCCGCTTGGAGGCCTTCGGCCCGAAGCCGAACCTAGAGAAGTGCTCGTTCGCAAACGATCACATCGACTATCTAGGATACAGGGTACAGGGGGCGAGATAGTGCTAAAGCCGGGGAAGCGGGACGCCATTCGTTCTCTCCCGCGCCCTAACACACGCACAGCACTACACTCTTTCCTCTGTATGGCACAAGTCTATTCCGAATTTATTCCCAACTTCCAAGACTTCGTCAAACCTCTGCGGGATTTCTGCCTTAAAGGTGACCCGTATGGGGAGTGGCCACCTGCGGCCGAAGAGACGTATAACAAGTTGAAGGAAGCTTTAACAAGAGACCCTCTTACAGAGGGCGGGTCAGTCCTAATTCTACCCGATTTCGAAAAGCGCTTTGCACTCGCTACTGACGCATCCAAATATGCAGTCGGGGCGGTATTACAGCAATACGACTCCGCCCACAAGCAACTCCGGCCAATCATGTTGGTCAGCAAAAAGCTGACCCGCGAACAGGAACTACTGCACACGGCAACGCGAAGCGTTGGCGATAGTGTGGGTGTTCCGCCGGCTGCGAGAGTACTTGTGGGGCGCACCGAATATACTAGTCCAAACCGACCATGCCGACCTGAGGTGGCTCATGGACAAGGAACATACGGGCCGACTAGCGAGATGGCAGTCGGAATTACCCTTGTATGATTTCACCATTGAGTACATCAAAGGCAAGGAAGACACGGTCCCGGACAGCCTTTCCCGAATGCCGAGAGTCAAAGGCTCCATCGGGGACGGACTTGACCGGTTCGCTATGCACACACCAACGGCATGCCTTGTCGGGTGGACTGGCAACGATGACTGGTTGGCCAGCGAACACACGCCGGGGTTCACAGACACACTGCCAACGGGTATGGCATATATAGCCACCAGCGCCATTAGCTGGCAACCGGGATATAAGACGGATACCCAAGAGCAGCTGCTGGAAAACCTCAAGTCTATCCGCCGCGTATGCTGCGCTAAGCACGATGCGGAATATTGGCGGGATCTCCTTGAGGAGATTGATACGCAGTCAGACATCCTCAGCGAAGGGGATATACGGGAGGGCCAGACCCACGAACATGAACACTCCATGAACGCGTTCTTTCCAATAAGAATCAGTCGTTCTGGGTGCCGAAGAATGTTCACCCGTCTAGGTCTGCTACCATCGCAGCCGCGACCCAAACGCAACATACCCAGGATCACATTGGCCTGGTCACCAGCGCCCTACAGCTGGATGACATGGACATGACCTTGGCCAGCCCTGCGGTTTTTAGTCAGTTAGCCAGGGATTCGAAGGAATGGGGCCCCTTTATATCTCACGCCATGGATGCCCAAAAGCATCCCGAGACAAGGGAGATCCACCTCCAGAAAAAGACCATGGCATGGCACGATGACCTCCTAGGCTACAAGGGGTCCGGAGCAAGTGGGAAAAGACGCCGTCCAAATGGACGCTGTGGGTCCCTCCACAGCTTCAAAAGGCTATCTTAACCGCTACCCATCGCTCCGCCTTAAACTCCCACCTAGGAAGGGACAAAATGTCGTGGTTCATTTGACTGAAATTTTGGTGGTATGGCATGCAAAAGGCCATATCCGAAACAGTGGATACGTGTGAACACTGCAAGCAAATCAAATCTCCGCACCCAAACTCTCAGAGGGGCCTGTACGGCGAATACAAGCTTACAGAAGACCTCTTTGAGACCTTACACATAGACTTCGTGGGCCCACTACCACGAGCAGAACAGCATAACTACCGGTACATCCTGACCGCCATCGACCGCTTTTCGAACTACGTGTTCGCGGCTCCGGTCAAGGAGAAGGACGCAGCATTGACATGCGAGGCTTGATCGATCACGTCTTTCGGTACACGGGAGTACCCAAGAATGTATACAGCGATAGGGCTCAGAGTTCACCAATGAGCTCTCAGCACAGCTGTCTACGGCGTGGGGATTCAAATGGCAGTATGTCACGGCATACTCGCCAGAGAGCAAGGGCAAGATAGAAAGGGTCCATAGGCCACTCAAAGCCGCCCTCCAACAATACTGTCGTGATGACCAACACATCTGGCATAAGGCACTTCCGTCCTTTGTGTTCTCAATGAACAACACGGGCTCGAAGGCGTTGGGTGGGAAGACCACTGGCGCCTCCCCAAATTTGCTCGTGTACGGCCGTCATTTACGTATTCCGGAAGATATGGTGCTCCCGCACCGCCCGGAAGGCGGATTCCTAGAACACGAAGAGCTCTTTGCATGTCGCCTAAGGGTGATGGCGGAAGCTCGACATTATGTGCCAAGGCCCGAGAGGCTGAAGAGGCCAGCCGCCAAAACCAGAACACACCATCCAAGGTCAAGTATGAGTCGGGGGAGTACCATGCGGGGGACCTAGTATTCCTATACGTCTCGCAGGTCCCCAACTTGGTCAGTGTGAAGCTCTTCCCTATGTGGCAGGGACCCTACACCGTGTTGGAACAGGTAGGGGCTCTGAGCTACCGCATACAGGGTAAAGGCAAGACACTAGTGGTCCACGTCCGACGCTTAATGCGCTTTAACCCCTTGCTTGACAGAAACGAGACAATGGCGGATGCTATCCAAACGCTGAACGTAAGCTTGCGTGCCCCGCCTAAGCGCCGTGACAAGACGGCCGAGGCGAAGAATAATCCCGATCAGCCGATCCCGGCCGGAGGATAACGCAGCATCAGCGCCCAGCCAAGAGGGTATGGACGTCGACCAAGATGACAGATCCTCCCCGGCAGTCATAGCTCCGCGGCCGGATATCCATCCGCAGACCGAACAGGAGGAAAAGGCGGACATCGCCCCTCAGCGCCCACCGGGTGAGTCCAAGCTGAAGAAAGGCGAAGACGTTAAGGCCATCCATTGGCACGTGGGTAAGATATATATCCTCCGTCCACCGACGGCCACGTAGGCGACGATTGCCTAAACGACTTCTTCCTAATGAAAGTCAAGGAATGGGAACCGAAGGTCCGCGCCACCAGGGCGAACAAAGCGACCTCGGCCGAACCGCCCATCCTACAGTTCTATCGGTCACTCCAAGACCTCGACGATCCTGAATGCCGAGTCTTCTGCCCGGTGTATCGGGACGGGAAAAACGTTGAGACGTTTTGGAAGGGCATTACCGATAAATCGCCCGGATACAAGCCCTGGCAGATCCAAGTATGGCCGCGCATGGTGCTAGATTACCCATTCGACCTCCAACATGGCCGAATCCCAATACGGGTATGGGACGAGATGGCCGCCGAAGGCATCTCTACTGGTCTCATAGGGGCGCCAGCACCGGGGAAATACAAACCGGCAGACTAGGCCAAGCTGCTAAATCCAAACGGGCTCGAAAGTAGTCGAGGTGATGATCGATGAAACGCATAGCCAAACACGGGTAGTATAGGGGTACCGGGCTCAACCGCACCGAGCGGAAACCTAGCCACTGCCATACTAGGGACACACCCGATGATACCTCTGTCTTGTTTAAAATACTACCTGAGTCCGCTCTTCTACGGGAAAGAGGGGATTGGACCTAACATGATGTGACAAACGGGAAAAGTGACCCAGCCCCGCCCTCCGTGGGGTGCGACGGCCCTGAAGGTATCTTGGCTAGCTCAACCTGGCCATTGCACATCACACTCGCCTCCTCCCGAGTTGCTAGCCCGCCTCCCGCGGCTCTGGCATGTGTAGGGTGTGATAAATTATTCTCCACAGAATGTTACGTCATTTATGTCACGTCCTCCATATTTGGGTGGAAGGTTGAAAAACACCAAGAGCCATAAGCATATTATACTTCATTCATGCACTTAAGTGTCCCTATTCCTAGACAGCCCGATTCATATATAATCCCGAGGGATTAAGTACGGACAGGCGAAGGGATCCAAGGGCTCACGTCGCACCCAAATCCCCCTGTTGACATGTACATAAGTAAGCAAGTGTGCAAAGACGACAAACATCCCATAATTCACAGCAAACACACTTGCCTTGCTCATAATTTTGGCTCACAGACATACCGACAATCAAGCCCTTATGCCGCCTATAGGCATGCAAACAGCGCTGGAGCAGTACCTAGCGTTCCTATTAGCGTGCGTGGCGTCGGTGTGCGTTATCGCGGTGGTACACTTGCTAATGCAAGTCATCGCGGTCGACAGGGGGAAAGCATCGGACCAGAGGCAAGAAGGCCAGCCGATAGCAGAGGCGCCGCCAGAGGCCAAACAACCGTCTGGGTCCGATTTACCTATGTCGGAGAGCCCCAGGTTCGCCACCCCACCACTCAAACGACACAAAACAGCACACTCGGATTCCAAGGGGGCCGGAATCATTCCGGAGGGACCCGCCCAACCCCGACCGAGCCCTACTTCACCTAGAACCCCACTCAGCACTCTTTCCGATCACTCGAACACCGAGCTTACCCACATGAGCCCGGAGGGAGCCGCAACGCCAGCTAGTGTTGCGCGCACACCTTTCTCACCTCCGACGGATGAGGACGTCGACCCAGAGGGTATCCTTCAACAACCATGGGTTGACCCGGAACCATGGCGCGTACCGGACGAGTTCGATCAATCCGACACCGATTACGAGTTGGGTGAGGACAGTGATGCTGAAGTCATGGCGCGCAACCGAGCTAAGCGACGCTTAAAGGCTCGCCGTGAATACTGTCGGCGGTTCGGGTGCAAGGATAAAACCGAGCCCGATAAATACAGCGACGGGTTAAACCCGGTCGAGGAGGAAAAACCCGTCCCCGCGCCTTTCAACATGGATTATCAACACCATCGCTGCCCACCACCTGAACAACCCCGACACTGGGGCAGGAAAGAGGAATTTGTGGCATACTTCCACAAAAAGGATGATATCCCGTACGTATACGGCCCGATCGACCGACCGGTATACTGTCATGGGATAGACCGGTAGGCCAGAAAATCTACCGTTTCATCCGATGGGAATTCAAATCGGGGGTGCCCAAACCTCCCCCTTCCAGCCCGCCCCAGAGGGTCAACTATGCACGCGTCAACCGATTATTGATGCCGTATTGCATCCCGATGCAAACCATGTTACGGGGAATGGATTCCCACCTCTTCCAAGGGAACGAGGCGAGCGAGGAGTACGAAAAACCCGTCCGATACGCCTTTGACCCGTCGTCACGCCAAATGCACCGCATATACCCTCCGTACCCGGATATCACGGACGCAGAGCGCCCGCCTACGGCTTGAATGCCCAGCGCTCAAACATACAACCAATCCGCGTTCTAATCCGTTCAAACCAACGGCGGAGCCATATCGGCATTCGTTGGCAACCAGGTCAACTGGGTACCGGATCCTCACTAGTTTGAGGACGAACCGGCCCACGGGGTCGTACCTGAGGAAAGCATACCACCGCCACTTCCACCGATCCAAGATGAGCGGGGGGTATACTCTCACACCCCATCCTACCACTACGCGGCACATGACGAGAACCGTCTCCGAGTGACCTGCGGTGGCTTGCGTTCAGTGCCCTCCCACGGGAGCTATAACTGCGGACACAAGTGGATCCTTGACCTCGACCTATATATGTCGCCAGAGCGATGGGGATCACATATGTGTTTGGAGCACAAATCCCATGAGAGGGAACGACCATGGCAGTACCCAGTTACTAGATCATGGGAAGTCCCTCAGGGCCCGCCGACCTGGCCCGAAAATCCACTCCCACACGTGGTACCCTACACACCCATTCAGGGGAATCCTACATCACTGACCATGGAGCAGTGGCCGTTGACTCGGACCATCACAGGCTGGGCTAGCTTGTCCGATCAACAAAGGGCGTATGTGCTCCGATTCTATAGCATCAAAGCGCTTCCCAAACAGCTCTTGGAACCCTATGAGCTCAGAAGGCTCCGATGGTCACAATTGGACATCAGTGCCTACTACCGACTCCTGGAGAGAGCGGGCCTATCCCTCCCGGACGAGGTTCAGGCATATCGGGCCTATCACCTCCGAAAGGGCCACGATCTCCCATTCAATCTGTCGGCGGAGGGTGACGAGTTGCGCCAAATCAAGGAGGCACTTGGAGTGCCCCTTGAGGAGAGTGCCCAATAACCGTCCCCTACCCCCTGCCTATCAGATAGTGGCGTCACATATATTTCACTCTCGCCTCTCTACCATAGGCGGAGCCACTATCGCCCCCAGCCACCTACAATCCCCGACCGATTTCAGGGAGCGGCAAGGTTACGACAAAGACATTATCTCCGTTTTCAACAAGAACACATGGCGGTATGGCTCATAGCCGTTCGCTATCGTCTGTTCCGAAACGGCCATGGATATCTACTCAATGTCTTGCTTGACCACGAAAACGCCCGCCCAACCGACCCTCAACGCCTCCAATCCTGGGCGGAGAGGTGGGCTCGAAACTTCCGTTATCACGCTCGTCCAGAGTGGAACAGCGCGGTACAAGAAGAGTTCAGATGGCACAAAGCTACAAAGCCATTCGACTATATATACCACTCTCGACACTGTTACCCACGGTGGGAGCAAGTGTACGAATATAAACTCGGGGACATAATGCTAAAACTATACCCTGAGTACGACTGACCACGGTCGTCGATCCGACCGTTCGAACTATCCGACGACGAACGGCAAACGATCCGCATCCAACTCGATCACGAGCGCGACGACCCACCCTTCGACCAACCAGAGGGGCGGTACCGCTCATCCTCCCAGTCCAGCACAGAGGACGATTTTATCCGATACGTGGAGGCAGACGAGGGAGATTCATTTTGAGACCCTCCAATAGGGGTTGCATACTTTCCTAGACACTTCCAAAAATAACTTCCAGCTGGCTCTATACAATTGCATGTATCTATACAAAAAGTCAACCGAGGACACCAAAAAACGAAACAAACATCTAGACTGGCAAAGCGCCCGTTCCTTCCAACAAATGGACGACCTACGGGCAAGTTTGTTATCCATATATAGCTATAAAATTTGTTCATAGGTGGACTCCTATTCAGGCCCGATTGCCTTCTGTCTGATAAGGGGATCCGTAGCGCGCTGTGAGGGTATATGTATGCAATCTGTCCGCCAAAGGCTAGATTGTGGTTGTTTACTTTTCTCCACCCCAGCAAGGGATCTGGGACGCAACTTTGAGAATACATTCATCCCAGCCTACCGCCAATAGGTCAGCTTGGGTGAAGGTATTTTTACGTCCTGGCCCCGATTAATGTAAGTAAACACGGCACGTTTTTACTATTGTTAGACTTTAAGAAGAACGGTCGCAGCCGGCTGCCAGGCGACGGTTAAGCTTTTTATTTTGCATAGGCTTTTCCAGTAGCGGTTACCTTTGCTTTATTTATTTACGTTATGGCATTTGCTTTCTGCTGCCTTAAAGTTTGCCTTTGGTAGTTTCCATTTTTATATAGCGCTTTCCTTTTTATTGCCTTTATGGAAGTTTGGGGCATTCTTCTTTTCAGGGAAGCTCTCTCAGTTGGATGTCTTTGAATTCACAAATCGTCTCGATTTCGATTTCGTTTTTTGTGTTCATGCAGGTTGAGGCAGGCAAGATTGTGTCGGCGCTATGCGTTACGGTCTTGGACGCGAAATGGTGCAAGGACAAGTTCAAAGGCGACGCGGCAAGAGTCCGAGCTGTGGGTAGCGTCACCAAGAAGCATGGCTCTACTGGCGAGTGGGATGTGAAGTTCCCTTTCCCGGAAGGGGAGGTCAAGCACACCATCCACGACTACCTGCTACGCGTTGAGAGCCCGACCGACGTCAAGGCTGGGACGTTCATCTACGACGACCCCACGACCCGGCGCCTCTACGGAGCTCCGGACGAACATCGAGAGACGAAGACACCACTACGCAAGTCCGCTGACTTCAAAACGAATGACACGCGCGTTCGGCAAATTCTCGCATCGACTTCATTGGGAAAAGAGACTAACATTACTCAAGTAGCCGATACACTCAAAGCAATGTACCCTTCTGCGAGTCTGGACGCGATAATCCGAGATCACTTCGCTTCTGTATCTGGCTACGTGCAAGCAGGCACCACCGTAGCCGACAAAGCGAAGTCAATTGCGACGGCCTTGGTGGACAAGCATGTAGCATGGCAAGGAATTGTCGAAGTGGAAACGGGGACGAGCGTCGAGCCACCGACTACAGATCAAGACCAATTCAGAGCAGCACTGCGTCAACGTGAGGCGGAATTCAAGGCCGAGATGGACAAGTTGCGCGAAGAGAACAATAAGCTACGAACAACCAAGCGTCACAAGAACGACGGAAGCTTCGGGCAAGCGGCGGCTGCATTGAAGAACCGCTTGGACGAAGATGAAGAAACCCAGCCAGAACTCGGAGCACCAGGTTTGCGCAGCGCGCTAGCCAAGCTGGCAGATGACGAGGCGGATAGGGCAGTTATACTAGACAAATACAAGTTACGAGGCATCGCGGAGGTGCATCTCATCAAGACAACCGTGTTACGAAGGATCATGAAAGGCTACGGTGTCTCACTTATGGAGCTACGACCGGCAAAGAACAGTGCCGAGTACGGAAACGAGACGGGCAAGTTGGTCATGACTAAGGAAGTGTTTCAACGACTGCTGCGATCTTTGCTGCGCATCACCGCTGCTTTCCACCCTACCCACAGAGAAGATATCATGGATCATTTCCAGGAAAGCCGAGACTACCTTCCGACCCGCACTCTGCAATCCGTCATCGACTGGCCCTACGCGGTTCGTTGCCAAGTGCCTTTGGGAGAGTGGGCAAAGGCTTTATACCAATTTGGATGACGGTTAGATTGTATTGATAATTCGATAGACCGTATTGATAACATTGAGGTATTATTAATGATTAGACGGACCGACACATGATTTGTTTGTTGTTAGTTCTGACACTCGTAATTACAGTGATCAGGTCATACACGCGG
Source organism: Paulinella micropora (assembly GCA_019918135.1). Lineage (NCBI taxonomy): Eukaryota > Cercozoa > Imbricatea > Euglyphida > Paulinellidae > Paulinella > Paulinella micropora. Next base: position 260,938 of record WBZZ01000162.1, read on the forward strand.
TTTGGCGCGCGCCTAGTTACCTCAATCAGTTCTAGTTATTAAAGTTCATCAGATTTGCCAAATCTAGCAAGTCACCAAGTGCTCCGGTCTAGGCAGTCAACTCCCAGCCAACTACACGAAAGGTGAAATTCAACATGTTTGCAGAAGGTTGGCGGGTTTCCCGATATATGTTCCCGATCGAACGAGAATTTTGATACAGGCTGAAGCTCGGGACCCACCCCTAACTTCGAGAATCAAATACGACCCTGCATTGGTAAGGCGATCGTTTGTTTACACGCTTGTTGAATGCCCAGAGGACAAGGAGGAGCTCAACTACAGCTACAGTGAAGGCGCACGGGCGCTCATGGCTACTCAGAGCGAGGTAGTACATTATATTTTTGACTCTGGATGTAATCGCATTTTGGTTCATCCAACAGTCAAGACGTCGAACAAGGTTAAAGGCAAGACAACAAAGCTTGCAGGAATCACCTCTGACGCACTCAAGGTATCGCTTCGGGGGTCTGCACACATCGACTTTGTGGCAGGGGACGGCAAGGCAAATGAATATACCTTCAATGACGCGTTGATCACCCAGCACACACCATACACGATTCTATCGCCTGGTGTCATGGACGTGGAGATGAACTACGCCACCATTTTCCAAAATGGACAAGTATTGGTACTTCGTCAACCTGTACACATTGACCAACGTGAAGACATCTGTAGGGGCAGAATGATGTCGAACAAAATGTACAGAAAGGACGACAACAAGGACAAGCTATTGGACATCAACTCGCGCTACACACCTCCATCAATGGGCAAGCGTGACGTAGGCGAGGTGCACTTTTCCGTCAACCCACGTGCCACAACGGCTCCGATACCTGCAATGATTTTGCATATGATGAGTGGGCACGCGGGACCCAAGGCAATGACGCAACTTGCGAAAAGTTTGGGCGGACCTATTACGGGTATCAACTGGCGCGTCAAAGTGCCAACATTGCGTGCCCCGTGTGCACAGACAAAGATCAAAAGAGCTCCGTACTTCAAAGGCAACGAACATTTGGACGAAGACTTCGCGATGGGGGAGACCATCCATGTGGCCTTCTGGGGCCCTACACAGACACGTTCGCTTCAGGGTAACACATACAAGTTGGTTACAAAAGAACCAAAGAGCAGATTTGGTTCAAACATATACACGAATACACAACAAGCAGTTGTGTGGTTCCCCAGACTGCAACGGGTGATTGCTTTTTACGAACGCCAGACGGGAAAGAAGCTCAAACAGATTAGGTGCGATGGGGAATTCATCCCTGACCTACTGGTGGCTCACTGCGCAAAGAAGGGCATCATACTGAAGCCAACCCCAAGGAACGAACCCAACAACAACGCAGTGGTGGAACGAAAACACAGGAATGCAAACACAAGGGCAACAGCTATTCGCATTGATGCTCAACTCCCAGAAATGTTTTGGCAGGAAATGCACGAAGCAGAATGGGCTACAAGAATGGTGACCCCGATGTTCGACGGAATCTACAAAAGGAAATCCCCTTACGAGGTCACGCTTCGACGATCGTTCCCCACTGGCTTCCTACGGCCTATAGGTTGTTTGGCTTTCGTTCCTCTACACGACAGCAAGAAAGGAAGGGAAATGGCAACACCTGGAGTCTTAACAGGGTACAATGTCTTTCGTCATCTATACCGGATCTACGTGTTAGGAAGCAAGAAAATAGTTGAGGTACGGAATGTCAAGTTCGACCCCAACACGCGAGGCTACACAGCGAAGGTGTCGGACCGCCCATGGGACTTCGATGGTACACCAACTCCACAACCGTCAACTTTTTCTGAAGATGATGACAAAGTTTCACGGGAACAACGTGATGATTTTAGCCAGAAAGTGGTGACGGTTGGAGACGACGACAATGACGACCTCTTGTCTGGCGACAACCCCAACCAATCCAACCTCGAGGTCACACTTGAACCTATACCACCCACCTACCCTTTGCTGAGCACAGCTCCCAGTTTCGTCCCAAGGATGGATAAGGATAAGAAGACTTCGAAGAGCAACCCGAGACAGCGACTCGTACCAGCCAAAGACTCGGCAAGAACAGCACGGGTCAATTCAGCTTCTCAGTCTTCCGCCATTGCAAAAGCTGCGGCTGATGCAGAATCGTATCAGAATGCCAACATTTCTACCACCAACATCGTGGATGGACCCAGGTCGCGAAAACCTCGTCCCAACCATCATGCTTCGCACAGCATTAAGCTTGCTATCCAGGAAGGAGACGACGAGACTTCAGACGTTGACATTGCGCAATTGGCTGACGAGCTGTCAAGCTACGGTATGACGTCACCTAATGACTTGTCATTTTGTCTGTTTACACGTGTTCTACGTTCTCCAGAAAAGAAGGCTGGGATCGACAACGAGGTCAAAGCTGCAAGAATGGCTGAGGTAGAATGTCTCTATGCTGCGAACTGTCTCAAATGGTCTACTCCTACAGAGGCAAGCAAGCTCGGTGTCACCCCTGTCTACAGCGGATTTGTGGACGCCATCAAACAGAATGAATTGACAGGAGCAACAGTGCATAAATCTCGTCTAGTGTTATATGGTAATAGAATGAACCCATTTGAACACTTCAACCCATATGAAACTTCGACGCCCGTTGCCCATCATTTCTCTCTGTTGGTTCTTTGTTCTGTCATGGTCGCACAAAACGCATTGATCAAAGAGATCGATTTAAGCCAGGCATACGTACATGCCGACATGGTTGACATTGTTTTTGCCTACCCTCCGAAGGGATTCGAGAACCCGGACGACCAGTGGGCCATCTGGCGAGTGGAGAAGGCGCTTTACGGCTCACCTCAGGCAGGCCGACGTTGGCATGATTACGTCGCATCATTCTTGCGTACTTTAGGTTACCATCAGTCAACCATCGACCCGTGCGTATTCTACCTCAAGGACGAGAACGGCGACTTTCCACTCCGCTTCGCCAACGACCCTGAGTCTCTGCCTTGGGCACTGCTATTGAAAACAGACGACATGTTTGTGTTTTGTTTGCATGTGTCACAATTCATCATGCTCAAGGAGGCCCTTGCAAAAGCCAAGTTCCGATTCAAAGACCTTCGCGACGTACGCGTTTTCGTTGGATTGCAATTTAAAAGGTTTCCATCTGGACTGCTAGTTCATCAACGTGCCTACATCCGTGGATTGCTACAGGATCGAAACTACGCAAACTGCAACCCGGCACCTACGCCCGCAACGTCGCAGGAGCCAGCCCCCGCTTCCCCTGATTGCCCTCTGCGTCAGTGGTCGTTGAGCAAGCTTGCTGGTGAGTTGATATGGCCTGCGTCAATGACGCAACCTCAAATCGCCTATGCTGTCAACAGGTTGTCGGTGTACGCACACAAGGCACCGGACGTAGCCTATTCCATGGTCGGGCGATTCTATCGTCACCTGCGCAACGAGAAGGGATTATTCTTCCCGGCGGCTGTCGACAAAGGCATAGTTGAACTCATCTCCTACAGCGACTCCGACCTCGGTAATTGCCAATTTACCAGTCGATCTCGGAATGGCGAACATGATATGCTAACAGGCCCCGTGAGCTGGAACTCCCGACGCCAATCGACCGTGGCGCTCAACCATGGAATCGGAGACGATCAGTCTATCCCAGACTACCCGGACTGCAATCGCACTACAGTCATTCTTAACGGAGTTGAGATTTCCGGTCACAACCCCTTCTGTGATTTATGCAGACAATCGCGGGTTAATTACGGCATCGACTAACGGACTCGGAGGTCCACGCGCAAGACATCTTTCACTTAAGCACCACCATGTGGTTGAACAGGTGCGAGACCGAAAAGTCACCGTCCGGTACATACCATCTGCGGAGAACTTGGCAGACATCTACACCAAACCGTTACCGGCCCCGCACTTCAACAATCTGGTTGAACAGTTCATGGTTAGTCTTTCGGACTACCTTGCGGACGACGAGGACAGCATACCACCAACAGCACCGACCTCGCATACCGCACCTGCAACTCCGAAGAAGAAGCGTGCGAAGAAGAAGGCTGCGCGGAAATGAATGATCTGCTTGAAAATTTTGCCACGCTCCGGACACTGAACCACCGCTCCATTCGCGACGGCTGCAATTCTTCGAACCGGGGGGGGGGGGGGGGGGGAATCACGATAATCTATCTTCCTTTCCTATCCTAGAATAGGTAATCTAATTTTTTTTCCGGACGATACCCCCCTACGGGAAGCGCTCAAAAATTTTTTCGCGCTCGTATCATATCAATTGGTAACTTGATATTTGTTCTTTCATATTGATACATTGATTTGATCCTGTTATGCTTCACGTTGAGTGAATGGATTGCGTTCATGTCATTTTTTTGTAACATGACTTATACCGCCATACATCATGTGTATTTTGTAATACCTGCTATGTAATGCGGCCCTCTGCTTCATATCGTTAATTTAATTAATGGCATTTGTTGTCGTTCATTGAATATACGTATATAGAGTCCGGGGGGGGGGGGCATTATACCACTAGATGGCATTATATATATATAAGGAATAGGACTCAATATCATTAAAGGTTTTAATATTTAGCAATAAGTTTGACTAGCACGTGACCGTAATTATTTACAATATGTTAAGCATTGCCATTTTTACTTGTCTGGATTGACTTTAGTAACGGCTCATAACGCTACCGCTACTTGCGGACAATATCAGGACTTTTGCTCTGACTTGCATTATATATTTGGACTGTGTTGTACTTGCGTATATACACCATCGATTTTCACTCACCTCAATTACTGTCATATTTGGTTGTGCACTGGTAACATAAATATACTGACAGGAATATTTCGGTGATTGTATTAATCTGTGTCCTCATTACTATCAATCTGATTCTATAAATTGGTACGGCTTATCATATACACATTGACTGCTATATTCCGGTTTCATAAGTGATATTGTTATTATTTCATTTATCACAATTCTACTCACCAAGTTGTGTACAAGACAAGTTGTTTATAGTAACGACTTCAATACGGAATTCAGTATTCATTGTCATGAAAGTGACTACCACTTACTTCAGAAGTGTCTGTCCGATTGTTTGTTACCACAGACTTCTATTTCAAGTGATCAAGACCTAATGTCTGATTCTGGGGGCCCGTTGCAGGGGGAGTATGGGATGAGAGGAGAGTGATCGAGGTAGGAGGGAAGATAGACGAATACTTGACTGATGTGATGAGAGCCATAGAGCTTGTCACTGTGACTCACAACACAAGAAATAGTCCTAGTCCTTACTCAACCCAACATGACAACAAGCATTCAACTCCAAACACACCCAACACACCCAACACACCAACTGAGGAGGGAATAGAGGTTAGACTATAGCTAGACCCCACAGGTAGGTTTGTAGAGGTGACAGTTCCTCAGGAACCGATCACAGGTGCGTCAAGAGAGAGGATTAGTCAGTTAGACAGACAGTTATTACTAACTTGCAGGAAGAACTGAAAGGACAGATACAGACAGGTATGCCAGACAGGGACTACGACCCAGATGACTCTGATGACGTGCCTGAGCTTATGTCATCAGAGCCCTCTGAGTCTTCGTCAGAGACGGAAGAATAAGAACAGACAAAGAAGAAGAAAAAGAGAAAGAAGTTGAAGAAGAAGAAAAGGAAAGACAAGAAGAACAAGTCGAAGAAGAAACCAGACACAACCACAGTCATGGCACATAGTAGGCTAGCACAGAGCAAACATGTGTATCAGGATAGTGGGGCAATCCAATTCGTCTGTCATGATGAATCTATGATGAAAGAACTGAAGAAAATCAGTAAGGTTACATTCAGTACAGGGAATGGAACGAGAGTCATAGGTGAGGCAGGGTTGATGTGTGTAGCGAGAGTAGATGGAGAAGGAAAGATGCATAAGATATGTAAACGTGCCTTCTACGATCCACTCATGCCCATCAACGATGCCCCCACCGGCCCAATGGACCATTTCCATCACCGTGCGGTACTCCATCAAAATGGACAGATATTCATATTGAAGGGAGCACTGCCGGTGAAGGAAAAGGACATATTGGTCAGGGGGAGGCTAACCAAAGCCTTACTTTATAGATGGGATAGTCATAAGGATAGTAAGCTAGACCCCAAATGTCGTTTCACACCCAAGGGTGCGCCAGGGAGAGAGAGGGAGGCGGGGCAGCAGGGTGGGAGAGCCCAAGTCTAAAACCCACACCCTCTGACACTAAAGGGACAATAACAACAGCAAGAGAGGAGTAAAGTGAGTATTAAATCATCTAATCTAATCATAAAGAATGCTGTTTTGTTTGTCAAGTACCCTTCTACAGTCAAGAGAGTGAGAGTGCTGCCAGTTAGTATAGTGCATGCCATGGCGAGACATGTAAGTTGGGAGAGAACTAAAGCATATGCTGATGCTGTAGGCATTAAGCTAATAGGCAGAGATGGTAGTGTAGAAAGTGCCGAATGTGTGAGCCATGCATGATTGCCAAGGCTAGCGTGTTGCCTCGTTTTGCTTCCAATAATTTGCCTAGAGCAGAGAGAGTGGGAGAGATGTTGCATTGCGATACGCAAGGCCCGTGGAGAGCCATGTCAAGAGAGGGGAGGAGGTATAAATTCACGGTTATGGACGATTTCTCGGGCTATGCTCTTGATTTCTATTTAAGACATAAAAATGAATTTATTTCTTGCATACATAAAGCAATAGCGTTCATAGAGAGACAGACAGAAAATAAAGTTAAAGTTATAGTTTGCGATCAGGAACTCACCGCCCCAAGAGAGATCAGTGAGAAGTATAGTGATATTATTTGGAAAGATGCAGCAACAGCTGATAAAGATGGTAATGCGAGAGCTGAGAGAATAAACGGGGTGACGGGGGGGCCTGCTCGCGCACTTAGGCAGCATGCTCGAATTCCGCCCAACTTCTGGGCAGAAATGGAGCGTACAGCTACTGTGCTTTACAATATATTACCTATAACTAAAGGACAGCATAAGGGCACGTCTCCTTATCAATTGCTATTCAAACGTGCGCCGCCATTGTACAAATTACGACCAATTGGGTGCATGGGAGTGATGCACGTAGGAGAAGCAAATGGTAAAGTATCCATGCCCGGTAAGCCAGTAAAGTTAGTAGGATACGATATGCATCGCAATTTGTACAGAGTTTGGGACGGACAAAAGGTTTTATCAGGCGTTAGAAATGTTCGTTTCGATCTGAGTAGGGTAGGTGAGTCGATTGAACCTCAGGTAGTTTGGGAAGATGCAACTGAGGGGGAGATAGACACACAGCCAGAATTTGACGATGAACAAGATCAAAGCAACACACAGGGGTTCTCAGACACAGGGATAGCCATAGGAACTAGCCAGGTAGCTGATTTTGAGCCCAGTTCCACTGATAGTCCAGTTGCACCATTCCCACTCAGTCCCACCACTACACCGCATGTAGACAGTGAGATAGAGGATAAGGTAGAGGCTAAGCTAGAGACTGATCATGAACCTCACGAGGTTGATGCAGTCCAGGGGGAGAAAATAGATGAGCGCATTAGTATAGGGCCCTTGCCTATAGATATGAATAGCCCTCGCGCACAACATGACCCCACACCTCAGTATGTAGAGTAAGGCTCCAACCAAGGGATTAACATGGGAACAGAGTGACAAGGTGTCAGAGGCGAACATAGTTAGCGGAAAGAGAGTGAGAAAGCAAGTAGATGTATCCCGCATATCTACACATCATGTAAATCATGTTACTACTATGTATGACATGGATGACTGCATTTCACATGAAGAAGCGAGTGAGTGGATGTGTTACATTTATTTACCGCCAGACTTAGCAATAGAGGGTATGACACTCAAAGATCTACAGGCAGGGATAGATAAAGAGTTACGTTCTATAGCGGAGTTCAAGACCTACCAATGGGTGGATGAAAGCGAAGCTAGGAAAGCCGGAGTTAAGATAGTTGGGTTAACTTCGGTGCATAAGGTCAAAACGGACCAAGATGGACTACGGTTCGTCAAGTCACGTTTGTCCTTTCGGGGAGATCAATTGCAACCGGGTATAAGTTATAATCCTGAACAGTTTTATGTACCATGCGCTAACCACAGATCAGTTTTGCTGTTATGCAAGATGACAGTCAGTTATGGTAGGAAAATGTACGGGGTAGACTTCAAAAACGCCTATCTTAACGCCGACATGTTAGACGCCATATATGCTCGCCCACCTCATGGTGCATCCGTGATAGGGAGAGTAGGGAAGATATGGAAGGTTGTCAAAGCGTTATACGGCGCGCCCCAGGCAGGGAAGCGCTGGTATGACATATTTTCCGGCTTCTCAGACGGTTAGGCTTCATAACACCTCAATCCGACCCATGCATGTTTATGGAGAAAGGAGTGAGCTTAGGTGAAGGAATAGTAGGTGTCTTTCATGTTGACGATCTCATTTTCATGGCACCTAACAAACAGGCCTATGATAGATTTTGCGAGAGACTTGAGATGAATTTCCCCATCAAAAGATTCGGATTGGCAAAGGAATTCAAGGGTATGGAAATAATTCAGACAAAGTCGGAAATAATTCTAAGTCAGCAAAGTTACGCTCAAAAAGTTGTGAAATTTTACGGGTATGAACATTGCAAGCCCAGCGCAACACCCGGATCTAAAACCGACCCGATGCCGATGGACACGCGAGCTAGACTTAGACAGTTTTCCATTTCACAGATAGTTAGGAGTTTACTCTTTTTAGCCAAGATGACTAGGCCGGATATAGAGGAAGCACTCAATTCTGTAAGCGTATTGCAGACTGTAAATGTGGGGAAGACTTATGCCAAGTTAGGGAAGATCATCCGATACCTGAAGAATGATAGAGTACTTGGGTTCAGTAAGAAGGAGCATAGTGCGGTAGGGAAGGGAGGACCGGTAGGACCCATGACAGTTCGATGCGGCTCACACTACAGGGTTTGTTTAAAGACGGGGAAATCTCGTACTGGGTACGTAGTATTAGCAGGAGGGGATCCCGTAGGTTGGCCGTCCAAAAGGCAGTCGAAAGTAGTACTGTCTTCGAACGATGCGGAAATTTTCGCAGCTAACGAGGCACTAAGGGAAGCAATGGCAATGCGCAACATGCGAAGTGAATTAGGCATCCCTGAGCCCAAACCGTTTGACATTCATGAGGATAACGCACAGACCATACTAGCCGCCGCGGGTTAGCCGGACCACGCACTAAACACTTGCCTTTAGAAGAACACTACCTACACGAGCTAGAACAGGAAGGCATAGCTAAGTTTAGGAAGGTGGGTACCAAAGGACAGTTAGGGAATGTATTGACCAAGTATTTGCCCAAGGATCAAGCGGACGCGTTGTTGGACGTGTTCTGCCCCAAATTGGATTTGGAAGCGCTTAGAAAGATAGCGCTCACGGACTGACAGGATAGACATAGCCTTGGTAGGGGTACAAGCCAGAAATGGCAAAGTCATAGGACCGGGGGCCGGAAATGAGCCTCAACGCTCAATATCGGCTTTGCTTTACATACTACGAGGGTCAACCTCGCTATTTGTTACATACCCCAGCTTTGTAGGTTTGTGTTTCTCACTTGGTTCAGCCGAATCGGAAGTGGGCTGCGTCATCGCCCGACTTAGTGCTTCTGGAGACAAAGTTGCTAAGTAGCCTTTGGCGTTCACTGCCCAAAACACATCTGTTAGCAGTCCGTCTACTTCAGCCACTCTCTCTCCTTCCTTCTTCGTCATTCTCACGACATCACCTGTCTCGTCGTCTATTACACACAGGTTGTTCAGCTGTTCACTTATTCTCTTAAAGTCTTCGAAGCCTATTACCTTTCCGTGTTGTGTGTCACTCTCTTTTACTGCTCTTCCCCACAGGTGTGGTGTGTGTGTCACTTGACTGTCTCCTACCCTGTCTAACGGAGACGGACCTTGTGATAGCAGCGATGGAGACAAGTTCTTACCCTCCCTTGTCCCGCCTACACGCTCAACAGCGTCCGTGTGCGTCGTCCCTTTTTCAGCTCTAGTCCCGCCGGTCCCCGCCTCGTTCCCTGGCAAAATAGCAGCATTCCATGAAACTTTACTAACTACTTTCTTACCGGGTTTTCCGACAGAGTTGCAAATCTTCCGAGCCGGAAGACCTACTGGCTGACGGGCAACGGTACTTGCCGGATTCAAAGGTGATTTGCGCAGAGGGTGGGCAATGCCGTGAAGCAATTGACCACACTCTATAATGAATAACTAGTCAATACTAGCGTCCCAGTATTACTATTCGGTCATTATATTCCAAGTGTTTACAGTTCACTTTTGCAGTGTGTTTACCTTTTAATACTGAAGTACAAACAGTGGTGCTTGAGCACAAGAACTACGATTCCTATCCGTTCCATCTAAAGCTATCCGTTCTACAAATGGTTAGTCTACAGAGGACCATCCCTATTCTTGATAAAACTAGAATGTCTAGAAGGGATGAATTGTGGATTGTGCCACTGTAAGTTGCACATCATTCCCGTACTAGCAGTAAAATATGGTAATATGTTGGCAAATAGCAAGGAGGGCCGGCAGAGAATAGGTTTACGTGAATTTGCCATAAAAAGACAAATCCAGTAACGGATAACTGTATATCTCCGACGCTCCCCCTCAAAGAACGTAAACTTATCTGCCTTGTCTGCTTAGTAATAAAAATATTTTATTATTATGTCCGCACCAAGGACCTTATGATCATAAAAGAATTAACATGTCTATGCCCTATCACTCACGTTGGCGGTGAAAAGCCAGACCTAAAGATTGTCGGGTCGCGACTTACTTACCCTCACTCTCTGAGATGTAATGTCAGAGAGAGAGTGAGGGTAAGTAAGTGGCTACCCACTTACCGCGGCATGCATATATCGGTTAGATTACATGCAAGGCTGGCGTCCCACGGTAAAGCAAGGCCTCTCTGACGAGAAGACGATATAAACAACGCTCACCTAGCCTCTCAATTGAAAAAGGTAAAAGTCCCGCCCATCCCGGCTGAAACTTGAAGTATGACCATGCATCGGAAAGTTACACAACATATAATAAAAATATAATAAGTCAATAGGTCGACTTAGTACTAGATATTGATCCGGTAATGCGATTTATGATGAAATTTAATGATTTAGCTATCCCTGATGATTATATGATAAGCGTAACGTCCATCATGTCGTGTAATTGAACTAAACGCCTAGAGTCAGTTGTAGCGGCTTCTATCATAAGTTATAGTTGTCGCTATCGTTGTTGTTGTTTTGCTGTTGCTGCTGTTGTCGAATCTGAAAAGGTTTCTTGATGGGGAAAAGGTACGGTCGCATTGGGCCATCGGTAAAAAAAAAGTTCCACTAAACTGGAAGCAGCTTCATTTGTGCTGCGGTGCGTTTGCTCGGATCAACTTTGGAGCAAAGCCCTGGAGTGGGTGGACCCGTGCAATAAGGGTGGCTTGGAGGACAGTGGGAGCAAGGTGCGCCGCTTATGCAATCCCCATAAGAGGGAACGTTGACATTAATGTTGACGTTTCCGGATGGAGCGTAGTTGCAAGCCAAAGTAGTTGCCCATTTCCCACAGCCATGCTGATAAGTGCAGCCCACGGTTTCACTGTTTTGCCAAGTCACCTGTGTGCAGTGTCCACCTCCCCGCGAGAAGGGTACGCAACCGTCTGCAGTGGAGGAAGGATTAGTGGTTTCTGATTGATACCAACCTTCATATATTTCTGCTTTGAAGGTGCAGAAGTTGCGTGGATATTTGCACTTATCAAGAGACTCGCAGCTCGGTGATCCCCAAGCGCAATCGCCTGATGAAGTCCGAGCACATAGGGCACTCGAGCAGGTGTCTGTGGACCAAGCAAGGTTTTCACCCAAGTGCTCTCCATAAAATTGGGTCGCCTTTCCATTGTGGTTCAAAGGGCATCGATTTGATTGTGCCGCTTTGGCAACTTGATTGGACCAGGTCATCTGGAGCATGTTGCCACACATATTCTGTGCAGCCAGTTCCGAGCGAGCCAAATTGTGCCAATATAGAATCTCTTGTATTTGATACTGATCCAAGTCCACTGCAGTCACGCCCATTAGTACTCCCATTTCTTCCATCGGTCTTTTCCCGTGAAGAAAAGCCATTTCTCTGACCTGTTGAAAAGCACGACAGCGAACAAACAAGTCTCAAACGGAAGAGAAAAACTTAAAAGAACAAACTCTTGGAGTTATAAAAGAAACACAGCTGAACAAGATAAAATGTGAAACAAAGAAAGTAAACACAACTGTTACATTTGGCTCCATTTCCTAAGAATCGTACCTTCTGGCTCTCGTTCACATGGCGAATCGCAGCCAGCGTGAGCAGGACAGAGATAGACAAGGCGAAAAAGACGTGCGCACAGCGCTTCCCTCTGTGATCTTCAACCGCAGACTTCCTTACATCGTGTCTCTCATCCAATTCCAGGTCTAGAGGATCTTGTGTAGATTCTTCATTGGACAGGAGTGGCAGGCTGAGCGATGACATACTGCTCAGCCTCCTGTGAGTGCGAAGCAACCTTTTTTACTAAACAAGGTGACCGGCGTGGTCAAGAATTTTCTCATCAGCGCACTTCGCGCCTCGCCGTGACGCTTTGACTCACTTTTTTCGATTGGGTGCCACCAACGCTTTTTGCGCTTCGCGTCTCGCAGTGACGCTTCTCATCACTTTTGGTGCGCTTCCGGTTTTTTCTGGGAAGCCAAGCGGCCGATAGCTTCGGTAGATGGGGATGAAACGTTTTTTGCCGTGATCGCCCGTTTTAAGGTAAATCCGTCTCGCCTTTTTTCACCGCAAATAACGCTGCATATTCCTTTCAAGCCGCAAATTGCGTGCGCAGGCCCGCCACCCGGGGCCAGAAAGCTCTGGGCCCCCAGGCCAATTACTTTTAAGTGCTTTTTGCTGCTTGTTGAGTTTTGGTTTGAGTTCTTTCTTGGTATCTCTGTGCATATTGCTCCTCTCTTTTCCTTGTTTTGTTTTTATTTTCGGTGGTTTTTTTGCGCACATGTGTGATATTTTGCTGGCTTGGGATATGCTTATCAACAGAAGCGGACCTTCCGGCGGACGTGGAGTTCGTGATGTCCACTTCCACTCCGCTTGAGAATGCCAGCGCCTCCACTAGTGAGGCTGATTTAAGCCGCTACACGAATGGTTCCAGTCTGGGCACAAGAAACATTTTGAACATATTGCGACAAATAAGGTGCGTGCGCCTTCATTCTTGAGATACTCTTGACATACACCTTTAGTAACGTACGAAAAGAACCTCCCTGTCCCTTAATAATAATATAGTAATAATAATAATAATAATTATTATATAATAATACCCGTCGGTGCCACCAGTATTTTCATACCGGTCCGTCTGGACCAGTATTTTCATTGAACATACCGGTCCGTCTGGAAGTGTTGGAACTGCCCTTGCGGGGGTGTCATTACAGCCTATCGTAAATTCTTCGTACTCCCCTCACGGGTGAGACGATGGAGGCGCATGTGCAGAAATGCATCAGCCATTGACAGAGAAGCACTATATAATAATAATAATTATATATAATAATTATAATAATTATTATTATTATTATTAATATTATATTATATTATATTATATTATATTATATTATATTATATTATATTATATTATATTATATTATATTATATTATATTATATTATATTATATTATTATTATAATTACTATTAATATTATTATTAATAATAATAATAATAGTGCTTCTCTGTCAATGGCTGATGCATTTCTGCACATGCGCCTCCATCGTCTCACCCGTGAGGGGAGTACGAAGAATTGACGATAAGCTCTAATGACACCCCGCAAGGGCAGTTCCAACACTTCCAGACGGACCGGTATGTTCAATGAAAATACTGGTCCAGACGGAGCGGTATGTTCAATGAAAATACTGGTGGCACCGACGGGAAAATAATAATAATAATAATAATAATAATAATAATAATAATAATAATAATAATAATAGTGCTTCTCTGTCAATGGCTGATGCAAATCTGCACATGCGCCTCCATCGTCTCACCCGTGAGGGGAGTACGAAG
>WBZZ01000162.1:277500-290000 GCA_019918135.1 Paulinella micropora
GGCTCAGCCATGACAGATCAATATATATATATATATATATATATTATTATTATTATTATTATTATTATTATTATTATTATTATTAGGGAGTACATAGGCCATCGGTCCTTTCCATGGGCTGATTGGTATAAAGCTCCTAGAGTAATGTTCTATGCCGTCACTTCCTTTATTCCACCGATTGGTGTGGAGACTTTCCTTATGGAATGGAGGACTGGATGCACATGGCCTTTTGGCTCAGCAATTGGCAGGAGATACACTATTATTATTATTATTATTATTATTATTATTATTATTATTATTATTATTATTATTATTATTATTATTATTATTATTATTGTGGCACCGCGATAGCCCAGTGGTTAAGGTCTACCATCTGGGACCTGTCGCCAGTTCGATTCCCGTCGGTGCCAGTACTTTCAAAGGATATTTTTTTTGAAAGTATGGGTCTGTCTGGAAGGCTTGGAGCTGCCTTGCGGGGGTGTCAGTAGAGCCTATCGTCAAATCTTCGGGCACATGTGCAGAAATGCATTCGCCATTGACAGAGAAGCACTATTATTATTATTATTATTATTATTATTATTATTATTATTATGGACACCGTGATAGCCCAGTGGTCAAGTTCTACCATCTGGGCCCTGTCGCCAGTTCGATTCCCGCCGGTGCCACCAGTATTTTCATTGAACATACCGGTCTATTTCTGGACCAGTATTTTCATTGAACATACCGGCCCGTCTGGAAGTGTTGGAACTGCCCTTGCGGGGGTGTCATTAGAGCTTATCGTCAATTCTTCGTACTCCCCTCACGGGTGAGACGATGGAGGCGCATGTGCAGAAATGCATCAGCCATTGACAGAGAAGCACTATTATTATTATTATTATTATTATTATTATTATTCTGGAGGGGTGCACAAGATGGCACTCCATGGGAAGAGGAGGTGGTTGGGCCTCTCCCCACGAAGGTGACCGCTTGGGGAGGGCGGTCACCGGGATATGCGCAACTCTCAACTGGGCATTTACTCGGTAGGGGTTCGGCCAGGCAGGTTGTGGGGTTGTCTGTTGGATTGTTGGTTGGCTCGTTTTTCTTGGCTGTTGGTTTGGGTCTGGTTTCCTGGTTAGCCCATTTTCGCCGAATTTCCTGCCGAGTAAATGCCTGGGGGCTTCCAGTTCCGGTTTGGTGATCTTGTTGAGGTGAGCATTCGGAGGAAACAGTACCGAGATGGGTTGAAGATAGGATTCACATTGAGCCGAGATGGGGCTGAGTTGACCTGTTCCAACTCGGCTCCATTTCGGCTTCATGTTAATCCTATCTTCATCCTATCTGGGTTTTGTCTCCTCCCTATCTTCGCTTCTTCGGGGTTGCCTAACTGGAACACATGATGAGCGCACGTTGGAGAGGGGCTTCAGTCGGTCCCAATGCCTTGCCAGTGCCTTGCTGCGTTGCCGTGCCTTGCCCCATGCATTCACACCCTCCACCGTTGCATTTCTAACTGAGCAGCTTCGGCTGGGATTACTATACTTGTCTGTAAGACCCTATAGGTACCGCTAGGTTCGCGCCTTCTATACCCACGTGGGGGAAGGAGTTTCAGCGGCACGCCGTCCGATCTGGCTCCACTCGGGGACACCCGTACCTCATGATGTGTATTGTTAGGAGCAGCTGAAAGTCCATAAGGCATGAGAGTAGAGGCGTTGGCGATGCGATGGAGAGTGTGTGTAGTGCGTGAGGCAGGTTCTGGCGACGCTGGGGGTGCTGGCGGGCGCCGAAGGGCACGAAGCGACGCGGCTGCGTCCAGTGACACCGGCGGAAATGCGTGTAGTGTGTGTTGCAGATACCGCCGATGCTATTTGCATGGACGGGCGCTTTCCTCGGCGTAAAGAGGCGCGGCGGTGATGGCCAGCGACATTGGCCGTCTACTACTCTCAATGGATTACAAATACGCGAAGCACGGAGCTACCACTGTGGCCCTTATGGGACAAGGTAGAATCGCCGAAGACCTGGACAATCCCCGTGGGAATGCCTCTTCGACGGGCTCTGGCCCGATGTCCCAGGATGGGAGGATGAGGGCTCGCGTATATGACGGAATTCCTGAACCACGTGGAGAGGCTATCTTAGCTGCGCCTCATCCTTCCTCCCCAAACCTGGCACACGGGTCGGCGCTTCAACATAAGGCGAGCGGCGCTATGTGGCAGATGGCACCGCCGCCTCGACGGTACCGGCGGGTAGATCGGTACGACAAGGACGGGCGTAATCTGATTGTCTGGGGGCTCTCAGAACGCGCCAATCTACAGGAGATCGCCTCCAAAATGAGCGGTCTTGGTCTGGTGGTCCCGGTAATGGAGTGGCAAGGCCAGCGAATGTCTCGTCACCTGGAGCTGGTCTACGAGGACGATGACAGCAGGCAGACGGCGTTGCAGCAACTCAAACATATCAAATTCTTCGGCAGAGGGGTCAATGTGGCCCTTGGGCGCAGGTTCAGGGACAGGGAACGTGTCCGAAGGCTTATTCGCATCCATCTGCGTGGGGAAGCGGCGGTCCGGAAGGAGGAAGCTGCGACGGGATATCGCGTCTTGCCTCTGCATGAAGAATGTGTCGATGATGTGCAGGTGGTGTCTTCGGAATTGGCTGCCGATGCACCTAAGTGTGTGTCTGAGTGTGCTGATATGCATGTGGTGCCCCTGCATTCGGCGGCCAGTGCAGTGGGGGACCAACCTGCGCAAGCACCTGCAGAGGGGGGCAGCACGAGGGCGGAAGCCAAGCGCGGCCGTCGGGTCCGGAAACGAGCCAAGAAGCACCGCTCCAAGCAGTTCGATACCGGCTTCAAGCTACTCGTCGCGAGTCACAACTGGCAGGGTAAAACGGGATACGACAACGTAGGCACGGCGGAATGGGCATCATTCTACAAGCACGAGGGCTGGCTAGTCATCGGGGCTCAGGAGCACCGCATGGGCAAGAAGCAACTTTCCAAATGCAGCCTGGATGGATTCCGGATTTTTGGAAAACCTGCGGAGGTCAGCGAGAAAAATCGCTGCAAGGGTGGGGTTCTATTCGCGGTGGCTAACTTCCTTGGTCCGTATTGCAACCTGGTGTCAGCCCCCGTCGACCACCGGCAGCAAGTGTGGCTGCGTATCGCCTCGGGTGTTACCGGCGCTCAGGATATCTATGTGGGCAACGGCTACTTTCCCCAGGAAACGCAGGAAGAAGCGTCAGAGGCGTATGCGGCCTGGCAGGCAGCTATAGCTTTTTTTGGAGCCAAAGGTCTTGTGGTCACGGTGGCGGATGCCAACGCGAAGCTCGGGCCGGCATGCAGCCGAAAAGAGGAGGGCATCGTCGGTCAGCACGGGGAGGTCGATGATAAGGGAGCACCGGTACGTTCGGAGAACGGCAAGAGACTCGCGGCTGTCCTCGTCGCTACGGGCCTGCGAAATCTGAGCGGCTTCTCGTGCCCAGTGGAAGGGTCCTACTGGTGGTCCCGGCGTGAGCAGCGCGGCATGGGCACAGGCAAGCACCTCCTCGATTACATCTGCGCGTCGCCTGGCTTGGCATCTGGAGCAAAGTTCGGAGTATGCGAAGATGATCTTGATACGGACCACAAGGCAGTATGGGCCGAACTGACGTGGAGCGGCCAGCGCCGGCCAAAGCGGGCTGCGAAACCTTACAGGTCCTTTCGTGTTGATAAGCTTATTGGTGCTGGTGTCTCGGGTAATGATCACGCTGCGAAGCAAGCGCTGGATTATCTACGCGACAAGTTCGATGACGTATTCCAGCATTGCCTACAGAAGCTTGGAGTGCATCAGCTGCCTGAGCTTGACCTATCGGGTGGTGCCGACAGCCAACGGGTGGTAGATGACGTCACCGAGCGAGTGGCGCAGTCCTTCCGTATGGCGGCGCACCGGGTCCTTGGCTCCAGATGTATACGACCCCGTTTCACCAACAATTGGTTCGACGGGGAGCTAAAGGAGCTCATTCAGCAGCGCCGGGAGGCCTACGCAGCATACAGGAGGGATGAATCGAATGCGGAAGCCCGTCTGAATTGGCTACGGCTCCGCAAGCAAATTCGGAAGGCAACTCGGGCCAAGAAGTCCGCCTCCTTCAAGCAAGTGCAGGAAGAAGCGGTCAAATGTCAACGCGAGCAATGCTCAAAGCGCTTTTGGCTACTCGCGAAGCGGCTTGGCGGGGCACGCAGAACGAAGGTCTCCGCGCCGGTGCAAAGGGAGGATGGCTCACTGGCGTGTACGCTGCCGGAAAAGGTCGCTCGGTGGGAGGAATTTCGGAAAAATTCGGTGAAGCCACGGGAAAATCCGGCAAGTGCGGCTGTTGTGGTGGCGTGCTGTGCAGAAGCAGGCTCGCTGGAGTGGGAGGAAGCCGAAGCTAAGCGGCAGTTCCACTGGAACGATCGCTTCAGAGATGAGGTGGCCCGGGCTATGAAGGAGCACGAAGTAGGTGAAGACACTTGCGAAGAGCTGGACAAGCCGTTCACGCAAGAGGAGGTCCTTGCAAGGCAACGTGCCCTGAATAACCACAAAGCTTGTGGCGAGGACAAAGTGAAGAACGAGATGCTCAAGTATGGCGGCGCCTACATCAATGGCTACTTAACGCAGTACTTCAACTGGATTCGAGAAGTCGAGAGGACTCCAAAAGCTTGGGGCAAGGGAATCATCGTCAATATCCCCAAGGGTGGGGATCCTACGGATCCTGACAACTGGAGGGATATCTCGATTATTAGTTGCCTTGGTAAGCTGTATCTGTCCTTATTAGCTACTCGTCTAACGCTCTTCGTGGATGGCCCGGATAAGCTACGTCCAGAGCAGGGAGGCTTCCGCCCGGGGCGTCGCACTACGGATCAGGTCTTTACCCTTTGGCAGAGGTTGAAGGGGCGTCAGCAGCAGAAGCGGGAGTCGTATGTCCTGTTCGTCGATCTACGCAAGGCTTTCCCGTCTGTTTGGAGAGATGGCCTATTTGAGAGGCTCTGGAAGCTGGGTGTAAGGGGCAAGTTCTGGCGCACGCTACGCAGGTGCTACGAGCAGACTTCGTCGCAAGTGCTAGTTGATGGAGCACTCACCCCCGAAGTACTGGAGGGTGTAGGCGTCCAACAGGGGTCCCCTCTCTCTCCCACACTCTTCAACGTCTTTATGGATGAGCTGTGTGATCGGCTGGCGAGTGCCCTCAAGATCACGGATGTGAAGCGGCTGAACGACATCAAGGCACTTCTATACGCGGACGACGTGGCCCTCATCGCTCACAGTCGCACCGAGCTCCAGAAGATGGTCAATGTTGTGGCCAAGTTCGCGGAAGATTACCGGCTGGAAGTCAACTTGAAGCCCGGCAAGACGGAAATCATGCCCATTTACACGTCGAGCAAGGCGAAACGACCAAGTATCAGGGAGCGAGGTGAGCCCGTGGTGTGGTTTCGCGGCCAGAAGCTTTGTGTCACCAGTCAGTACAAGTACCTGGGAGTGGTTATCACCGACGACCTGAAGTGGAAGGAGCAGGCCCTGCGGGCTACGCGTGTCACTGAAGTCGCCACCGCAGGTTGGTACTCTTTGTGGTGTGCAGATGAGATACAAGCTGGGAGCGAGGTGAGCCCGTGGTGTGGTTTCGCGGCCAGAAGCTTTGTGTCACCAGTCAGTACAAGTACCTGGGAGTGGTTATCACCGACGACCTGAAGTGGAAGGAGCAGGCCCTGCGGGCTACGCGTGTCACTGAAGTCGCCACCGCAGGTTGGTACTCTTTGTGGTGTGCAGATGAGATACAAGCTAGGTATCGTCTCATGTGCTGGAATCAACTTGTGGGGGCCAAGCTGAAGTACGCCTTCGATGTCTGGCGTGCCCCCGTATCGCAGCTCACCAAGCTGAAGGCAGCAATGCTGCGCCCCATGAGGATGATTCTCGGCATCAGCCCTAAGACAAGCAAGTGGATTACACTCTTTCTGGCGCGCTCTTTCAGTGCGGAGCGTTTGCGGCGGGCGGCGCAACTGAAGTTCTATGGACGGCTGCGTGTTCTACCGGAGGAGCGATTTCCTGTCATCGCATCTCAAGTCAAATCCGACTGGACTGCGGAGGCCGAAGGCGCTATCAGGGACTCAATGGATCTACAACAAGGGCTTCAGGAGCTCCTAAATAGCTCAGAGGAGGACCTCGAGGGTTGGAGTTCGACTGTGGACAAGTGGGCCCTTCAGCAGGACGTCAAGATGGTGCAGCAACTGATGTGGGACAAGCGAGAGGCAGGCAGCGATCTTACTGATGGCCTGCGAGTCATCCTAAGACAAGTCTTTGGAACTAAGGAGTTCCCAAGATGGGTAGCCCTTGATGATGCGCATTATAATCTGCTTCGGAGAAGGTTGCTCAGCTGCAACAACCGCCTTCGGTTGTACCGCAGCAAGTTGGTCAGTGGCATGTCCCCTCGCTGCTTCTGTTGTCATGATGATGTCAATGAGTCCCTTGCGCACTTCTTATGGGATTGCCCCATGCATGAGGGGAGACGTAAGCAGCTGTTGCTGAGTATGCAGAGGCTCGGTGGCATGGCTGTGGGGGCTGCTGAGGGGGATGGAGGGAGTGAGGAGGGTGGTGAGGTCGTAGGCGGTGAGGTTGTGGTGGAGGATGTGTTGCTTGGGCGGGAGCGGGAGGGCTCTGTGCGGCAGGGTTGGGATGATATGTCGCCTGTGGATCAATCACGATTGTTTTGTAAGTTTTTTCAGGGGAAGTCGCGCTTCCGCAGTAACTTTAGGCTTGCTGCGTTGTTAGGGGTTACAGCGTTGCGTCCCCCTCCAAAGTTGGATGTGTTGTTTGGATCATATGTGTCTGAGTGTTGGTCTGCTAGGGAGGGTAAAAGGGAGGAGCTTGGGGTGGAGGATGGGGGCGAGGAGGTGATTGACCTCACTGAGGTTCCATCAGCTTCTGTCCCACCCTCTCCCCCAAGTGACGTTGATGTTGCGCGGCGCGGCCGTCCGCGCAGAGTGGACGTCCTGGCTAGAGAGAGGGGTTCGGGAGCGCAGCGTAGTGTCTCGGAGTTCTTCTCTTCAGCTAACACCCTCGCATCTAGCTCTTCATGCACTTCACAGCCCCCATCTGCCCCTGCTGTTGCTGTTGCTGCTATGTCTGTTTGGTGTTCTGACAATGCGTTGGGATCGGCTGACCCCGGTGACCCAATGGAGGCACATGTCCAGGATCTGGATCTGATGCTATAGTCTGAGGAAGCCTATTATTATTATTATTATTATTATTATTATTATTATTAATTATCATATGGACACCGTGATAGCCCAGTGGTCAAGTTCTACCATCTGGGCCCTGTCGCCAGTTCGATTCCCGTCGGCGCCATCAGTATTTTCATTGAACATACCGGTCCGTCTGGAAGTGTTGGAACTGCCCTTGCGGGGGTGTCATTAGAGCCTATCGTCAATTCTTCGTACTCCCCTCACGGGTGAGACGATGGAGGCACATGTGCAGAAACGCATTCGCCATTGACAGAGAAGCACTATTATTATTATTATTATTATTATTATTATTATTATTATTGCCCTGTCGCCAGTTCGATTCCCGTCGGTGCCACCAGTATTTTCATTGAACATACCGCTCCGTCTGGACCAGTATTTTCATTGAACATACCGGTCCGTCTGGAAGTGTTGGAACTGCCCTTGCGGGGGTGTCATTAGAGCTTATCGTCAATTCTTCGTACTCCCCTCACGGGTGAGACGATGGAGGCGCATGTGCAGAAATGCATCAGCCATTGACAGAGAAGCACTATTATTATTATTATTATTATTATTATTATTATTATTTTGGACACCGTGATAGCCCAGTGGTCAAGTTCTACCATCTGGGCCCTGTCGCCAGTTCGATTCCCGTCGGTGCCACCAGTATTTTCATTGAACATACCGGTCCGTCTGGACCAGTATTTTCATTGAACATACCGGTCCGTCTGGAAGTGTTGGAACTGCCTTTGCTGGGGTGTCATTAGAGCTTATCGTCAATTCTTCGTACTCCCCTCACGGGTGAGACGATGGAGGCGCATGTGCAGAAATGCATCAGCCATTGACAGAGAAGCACTATTATTATTATTATTATTATTATTATTATCCCTGAAAAGTGTTGGGAGTAGGGGATGGGGGTTTGGGGGGAGGGGGGAAATGGAAATTGTCCACCCCCCCCCCCCCCAACACACACACCCAACATTTCCGCACCTCTGTCGGAATAAGTCATGGTTTGTGGGAACCAGGAGGAGTTGGAAGCTCATATTGACAGGGTGGCTAGCCCCAGACTCGATGTTGATGCTGGCATACTTTTTTGGGAATTCACGCAAATATTGTGTTAGGGGAGTGTCCTGAATGCCAAAATTCCTTGTTTTTTTAGCCTGTCTTCTGCACCTTCGTCGGAATAAATCATGGTTTTTGCGAACCAGAGGAGGTGGGAGCTCATATTGACAGGGTGGCTAGCCCCAGACTCGATGTTGATGCTGATATAATTTTTTTTTATCACACAAATATTTGCGTTAGGAGAGTGTCCTGAATGCCAAAATTCCTTGGTTTTTTTAGCCTATTTTCTGCACTCCCGTCAAAATAAATCATGGTTTGTGTTAACCAAGAGGAGTTGGGAGCTCATATTGGCAGGGTGGCTAGCCCCAGACTCGATGTTGATGCTGATGTAATTTTTTTGGAATTCACGCAAATATTTGCGTTAGGGGAGTGTCCTGAATGCAGAAAATTCCTTGTTGTTTTGGGAGTACTTGCCGGTACCTCCGGCAATTGAACGTACCCTTGTCGATGGGGAAGGAGGGATCCGGGGGGCCCTTCCCCCGGGAACCCCAGCCATGCAATTGTACGTGCCCGTTTCGGTCGCGGGTGGCACACAAGCCAGAAACTTGAGGTCTTTGTGCCACCATGCGCCGTTTGCGCACACCAGAATTTAGCGTCTGATATTTGGTGTATCTGACACTTCTTGACGAGCTCTCTTCGAAAATACAAAAGCTGTGGCCGGGTGGCGTAAAAACCAGAAAATCCATGGCTTTCCGCCACCTGGTGCTGTTCGCGCACACCAGAGGAGTTTGAGGCTGATATTTGGTGTACCCGACACCTCTCGGTGAGCTCTCTTCGGAGATCCAAAAAATTTGGTGCCGGGTGACACAAAAACCAGAGAGTTCAAATTTTTGTGCCACCAGAGCTTACACTTGCGTTCTGCTGGTACCCATTGTACGTACCCCACGCCACTTAGCCGGACCAACATGAATGGCTGAGAATACTCCAAGGCTCTAAGAGTCGCGCCAGAAGGGTTTATGCTGGTTACCTCCGGCAATTGAACCTACCCTGTCGACTGTGGAAAGGGGGGTCCGGGGGACCCTCCCCCCGGGAACCCCAGCCATGCAATTGTACGTACCCGAAGCCGATTTGCCGGCACCAACATGAATGGCTGAGATTGCTCCAAGGCTGTAAAAGTGCATGTGAGAATGAGAGGAAAAGCGACCTTGGGAAGAGGAGGAAAGTGGGGGGGGATGCGTTCGCGCACCGCAAACCATCCTTTCAGGTGTTGGCGCAGCCCTAGTTATTATTATTATTATTATTATTATTATTATTATTATTATTATTATTATTGGACACCGTGATAGCCCAGTTCTACCATCTGGGCCCTGTCGCCAGTTCGATTCCCGTCGGTGCCACCAGTATTTTCATTGAACATACCGGTCTATTTCTGCACCAGTATTTTCATTGAACATACCGGCCCGTCTGGAAGTGTTGGAACTGCCCTTGCGGGGGTGTCATTAGAGCTTATCGTCAATTCTTCGTACTCCCCTCACGGGTGAGACGATGGAGGCACATGTGCAGAAATGCATCAGCCATTGACAGAGAAGCACTATTATTATTATTATTATTATTATTATTATTATTATTATTATTATTCGCGCTTGGTGTATGCACTTGCACATTCGGTGACGTCTTGCAAGAGGTTGCTGGGACTGCGGAATAACCTCGGCTTAGTGCAGTCTTGCCCTCAGGAGCTCCATCGGTGGCCCCGATCATCAGGCGAGAGACTGACACGGGGGGGTGGAGGACCTCGAACAAGGGTATTGGAGGCTTATGTCCGTTGAGGATATGCCATTAGCTGCATCAGTACGCCTCAGATATAGTAAATCTGCCTTGGAGTGTTGACTGTGACATATTTGAGGGAAATCCCGATGAAAAAACCTAGTCACACTTGCTAAACAGAGTTCCAGCCCAATGGCCTCAAGGCGTTAAACTGTGACGCCAACTCATAACCCTTTGGTGGTAGATGCTGGGGAGGAGGGTCGTTGCGCGCGTAAAAGATCTTAAACTCCGCATATGCTGGTTGATAGCCCAGGACCCAGCAGACACCAGATTGTTATGGGTGGGGTTTCGAGGCAGCTCTAGCAACCGCGCTTGGTGTATGCACTTGCACATTCGGTGACGTCTTGCAAGAGGTTGCTGGGACTGCGGAATAACCTCGGCTTATTGCAGTCTTGCCCTCAGGAGCTCCATCGGTGGCCCCGATCATCAGGCGAGAGACTGACACGGGGGGGTGGAGGACCTCGAACAAGGGTATTGGAGGCTTATGTCCGTTGAGGATATGCCATTAGCTGCATCAGTACGCCTCAGATATAGTAAATCTGCCTTGGAGTGTTGACTGTGACATATTTGAGGGAAATCCCGATGAAAAAACCTAGTCACACTTGCTAAACAGAGTTCCAGCCCAATGGCCTCAAGGCGTTAAACTGTGACGCCAACTCATAACCCTTTGGTGGTAGATGCTGGGGAGGAGGGTCGTTGCGCGCGTAAAAGATCTTAAACTCCGCATATGCTGGTTGATAGCCCAGGACCCAGCAGACACCAGATTGTTATGGGTGGGGTTTCGAGGCAGCTCTAGCAACCGCGCTTGGTGTATGCACTTGCACATTCGGTGACGTCTTGCAAGAGGTTGCTGGGACTGCGGAATAACCTCGGCTTATTGCAGTCTTGCCCTCAGGAGCTCCATCGGTGGCCCCGATCATCAGGCGAGAGACTGACACGGGGGGGTGGAGGACCTCGAACAAGGGTATTGGAGGCTTATGTCCGTTGAGGATATGCCATTAGCTGCATCAGTACGCCTCAGATATAGTATTATTATTATTATTATTATTATTACTATTACTATTACTATTATTATTATTATCATTATTATTATTATTATTATTATTATTATTATTATTATTATTATTATTAGCCCAATGGCCCCAAGGCGTTAAACTGTGACGCCAACTCATAACCCTTTGGTGGTAGATGCTGGGGAGGAGGGTCGTTGCGCGCGTAAAAGATCTTAAACTCCGCATATGCTGGTTGATAGCCCAGGACCCAGCAGACACCAGATTGTTATGGGTGGGGTTTCGAGGCAGCTCTAGCAACCGCGCTTGGTGTATGCACTTGCACATTCGGTGACGTCTTGCAAGAGGTTGCTGGGACTGCGGAATAACCTCGGCTTAGTGCAGTCTTGCCCTCAGGAGCTCCATCGGTGGCCCCGATCATCAGGCGAGAGACTGACACGGGGGGGTGGAGGACCTCGAACAAGGGTATTGGAGGCTTATGTCCGTTGAGGATATGCCATTAGCTGCATCAGTACGCCTCAGATATAGTATTATTATTATTATTATTATTATTATTATTTAGGGAGTACATAGGCCATCGGTCCTTTCCATGGGCTGATTGGTATAAAGCTCCTAGAGTAATGTTCTATGCCGTCACTTCCTTTATTCCACCGATTGGTGTGGAGACTTTCCTTATGGAATGGAGGACTGGATGCACATGGCCTTTTGGCTCAGCAATTGGCAGGAGATACACTATTATTATTATTATTATTATTATTATTATTATTATTATTAGTGGCACTGCGATAGCCCAGTGGTCAAGTTCAATACCATCTGGGATCTGTCGCCAGTTCGCTTCCTATCGGTGCCAGTATTTTCAAAGTATGTTTTCTTTGAAAGTATTGGTCTGTCTGGAAGGCTTGGAGCTGCCCTGCGGGGGTGTCAGTAGAGCTATCGGTCAAATCTTCGTACTTCCCTCGCGGGTGAGACGATGGAGGCATATGTGCAGATTTGCATAGGCCATTGACAGAGGAAGCACTATCATTATTATTATTATTATTATTATTATTATTATTATTATTATTATTATTATTATTATTATTATTATTATTATTATGGACACCGTGATAGCCCAGTGGTCAAGTTCTACCATCTGGGCCCTGTCGCCAGTTCGATTCCCGTCGGTGCCACCAGTATTTTCATTGAACGTAAACGATCCGTCTGGACCAGTATTTTCATTGAACATACCGGCCCGTCTGGAAGTGTTGGAACTGCCCTTGCGGGGGTGTCATTAGAGCTTATCGTCAATTCTTCGTACTCCCCTCACGGGTGAGACGATGGAGGCGCATGTGCAGAAATGCATCAGCCATTGACAGAGAAGCACTATTATTATTATTATTATTATTATTATTATTATTATTATTAGGGAGTACATAGGC
>WBZZ01000162.1:305000-315000 GCA_019918135.1 Paulinella micropora
AATGGCGTTGCGATTGTGTGTGCGCTGTGCAGCTGACGGAACTGATGGAGCTATCTCGCGCTCTCTTCTTCATGGGTGCCCCCCCCCCCCCCCCAGACACACACACACACATACATACACACCCCTCCCTCCCCCACCCGCCACCCGCCATACATACATACATACATACATACATACATACATACATGTGTGCATGTGGTGCCTGCATGTTGTTGTTGTTGCAGAGGAGTCTCGTTCCTTCGATAACATCGAGTGGCCCAACTTGCTCGTGCAGCGCGAGCAGCTGCCGGTGGGCACGCCGTATTTGCGCTCGCGCTCGCATGGCCACCACCGGACCGCGTCCATCAACCGCAGCAGCAACAGCAAGTCTCAGAACGTCTCGTTCTTGTTGGCCGATGAGAAGGAAAAGATCATCGACGTCACAGTGGTGGACGCGAGCGGCGAGGAGCCCACGCTGACCGAGTTCGCGAACCGCTCGGCAGAGGCGCACGCCCTGCTGGAAACTAGTCTGGCCGGCGATGCCAGTGGCAGCGTGCACAGCGTAGCCAAAGAACCCCTCTACGGCGTGGTGCGGTTGCAGATCTCCACGCCCAAGCAGCTTTCCTTCAAGGAGGGAAAACACGAATCGTAGCAGACACGAGAATAACGTTGCCTTAGACTCGTAAAGAGACTATTAAATAATTATCTATATTAGTAATCTTAATGTCAATAGTTATTATATTCAGTATGTATTACTGCGGACTTTGTGGCAAATGATTTAATGGCAAAATCATTTCACTTTGAACTTCAACCCATTGTTCTCATTTAATAATGACAAATCATCGTATATTATCATTTAATATATTTCAGTGGAAAAATTAATATTACTGGGTACATTCAAGTGTCAAACTCAGCAATCGAATTTTAGTTAAGGGCCAGATTTCAGATTAGCGGTCAGATTTCGAATTAGTGGTCAGAATTCAAATTAGTTCAATTTAACGGCTATATACGTCCGCAAAATCTATATTATTTTTGCGAAATGTTACCGTTAAATTGAACTAATTTGAATTCTGGACGCTAATCTAAAATCTGACCGCTAATCTGAAATCTGACCCTTAACTCAAATTTGATGGCTGAGTTTGACACTTGAATGTACACAGTAATACAACGTAATAGCATCGCAATGAAACTGTATCTCAGCCGTAAGAATCATGTAATATTTAATAATACTAGAAAAACATTTTCTTTAACATTTCAGTACCGGTAATTTACGCAGGCACTTTGACTTCTTTAAAAGAATACTTGCCACTCGGTAGTAGAGCCTGAGTGGAAGCAGAAGAGTGAGTTTGTGATCAGTACAACTCTCAGCTTCAATACAACGAACTCAGTGTCTTAATAAAGAATACTATGGCAGTATGCATTGAGTCCTGACAGTATGCTTGAGGAGAGCAGGTGAAATCATGATACGGGGGCCTGGGCCAGTAAATAGCCGCGGTCACTTTGTTTATTTATTAATACTTAATTTCATACTCAGATTCGTTGCAGAGATGTAGGCGCAGATAGGTAAATATGTGCTACATTAATATACCCCTGTGTCAAAACAGACATAATATTATGATCGTAAGAGGTCGTTAATATTAATAACTTCACCCTCTTAACCGGATAACGATCGTTGATTAGGTATGAATAATTATCCGGTCACTCACTGACCTAATACCTTTACACTCCGGTTTGCTGAGGGACTCCGTTAGAAGCCACGATGCCAATCTATACTTTAATTCGCAAGTAGATAGCAGAGCTGACAAACTCAAAGGTAATAACGAAACTGAAATAAAGTCCGCACGACTGTAATTATTACACAATGGTTATTGTCCAACCCTGAAACGCAAATATAGACCGTTACGTCCGTTACCATTATTGACTAGAACTATACGGTCATTCGACTATACGAATAAATTACTTACCAGTCACAAAGCAATTACTAATAGTAAACGTAGTTATCCTACCAACGCTCCCCCGTAGTTCTATGTCAATGTGCAAATTATCAATCAATACATCTACGATTAATAACTATAACAAATGCGATAATGGCCTCCATCCTAATTAGTACTGAAATGGTGTTTGGTCACAAAACTTGTAAATCGCCAACACTGTTAGTCCATCGTTGCCCGCGGGTGCCACTCAATGTATGTATGTATGTATGTATGTATGTATGTATGTATGTATGTATGTTATGTATGTTATGTATGTATGTATGTATGTGTGTATGTATGTACATATGTATGTATATTCCCTTTACATCTATGCCTTTTTGCTATGTTTGCACTCTGGCTTGCTTGGCCGTTACTTAGGCGGGAAGCTGGGCAAGTTGCGGAAGAGACTAAACCGGGAGAAAAGGAGCAGGTATGTATGTATGCATGTAGGTAGTACTATGTATGTATGTATGTATGTATGTATGCATGTATGTATGTATGTATGTATGTATGTATGTATGCATGCATGTATGCATGCATGCATGCATGCATTCATGCATGCATGCATGTATGTATGTATGTATGTATGTACGTATGTACGTATGTATGTATGTGTGTATGTATGTATGTATGCATACATCATGTGTGTATGTATGTATGTATGTATGTATGCATGTATGTAGGCCTCTCGTGACTCATGTATGTATGTATGTATGCATGTATGTAGGCCTCTCGTGACTCAAGCGAGGAGTCACCCAGCTCATCCGACGATGTATGTAGATAACAGTAAATATAGCATGTATTCCATCTCTTCTTCTTCTTCTTCTTCTTCTTCTTCTTCTTCTTCTTCTTCTTCTTCTCCTCCTCCTCCTCCTCCTCCTCCTCCTCCTTCTCCTTCTCCTTCTCCTTCTACTACTACTACTACTACTACTACTACTACTACTCGCCGGAGGCGATACAACCGTCTCGGGCCCAATTACCCATGTCGGAGAGCCCCAGGTGCACCACCTCACCACACAAAAGACAGAAAACGAAACACTCGGATGGCAAGGGGGCCGGAGCCACTCCAGAGGGAACAGCCCAACCCCGCCCAAGCCCAACCATCTCCAATAGCCCGCACGACACACTCTCCGATCACTCGCACACCGAGTCTACCCATATGAGTCCGGAGGGAGCCACAACGCCGGCTAGTGTTGCGCTCACACCTTCCTCTCCTCCAACGGACGAGGACGTCGATCCGGAGGGCATAACCAATCAACCTCGGGTCGATGACGGACGATGGCATATAACGGACGAGATCGGTCACTGGGGCTCTGATGAGTTCGAGGAGAGTGATGCCCCGCTAAGCAAAGCAAAGCGACGAGTAAAGGCTCGCCTCAACTACTGGAGAAAGTTCGGCAATAAGGATAAGACTGAGCCCGACAAATACAGTAACAGGTTGAACCCAATCGAGGAGCCACGACCCACCCCAGCGGTCTATGTCTTGGCGTATCAGCACCACCGCTGTTCGCCACCCGAACAGGCCCGACACTGGGGCAGAAACGAGCAATACGTGACATACTTCCACAAATCTGATAACATCCCGTATGTATACGGACCGATCGATAGGCCGGTGTACTGCCATGGGGATAGACCGGTACCTAAGAACGTATACCGGGTCATCAGATGGGAAACCAAATCAGAGGCACCCAAACCTCCCCCTTCCAGCCCTCCCCATAAAGTCAACTACGCGCGCGTCAACCGATTAGTGAATGCCATATCGCATTTCGGAAGAGGTGATGCTGCGGGGGATGGATACTGACCTCCTTCAGGGTCCGGAGGCGTTCGAAGAGTTGCAAAACCTGTCCGATATGCCTTTGATCCGGCGTCACGTAGGATCCATCGAATCTACCCTCCGTACCCGGATATCACGGACGCGGAGCGCCGCTTACGGCTTGAATGCCACGCGCTCAGACATACTACAAAACCCGCGTACCAATCCGTTCAAACCGACGGAGGAGCCGTACCGACACAAGCTGATCGGAAATCAGGTTAACTGGGTTCCGGACCCTCACCTATTTGAGGAACGACCGGACCCGGGGGTTGTGCCTGAGGAAATCCTGCTGCCACCATTACCGCCGCTAGAGGATGAGCGGGGAGTATGGTCCAACAACCCGTGTTGTCACTATGCAGCACAGGACGAGAACCTACTCAAGGTGACATGCGGCGGGGTAAACTCGGCCATGTTCTAGGGTACCCGACACTGTGGACACCGATGGTTTTTTGCACCCGACATCTATATGTCACCAGAGCGGTATGGGCCGCACATGTGCCTAGAGCACAAAAACACTGAGAGATCGCGTCTGTGGCGATACCCGATCGCGAAACCTTGGGAGATCCTCCAGGGAGAACCAACCTGGCACCATGAGGAGAACCCACATGTGGCGCCACACACATACATCCGGGGCGATACCACAAAACTGACCATGGATCAGTGGGATAAGGTTCGGTCCCTCCCAGGATGGGCTAGCCTGACTGACCTACAAAAGGCAAATGTGTTTCGATTATAGCATCAACGAATTGCCTAGACAGCTCTTGGAACCCCACGAGCTCCGCAGGCTCCGATGGCCGCAAGCGGACATCAACGCCTATTACCTACTCCTGGAAAGAGCGGGCGTGCCTGCCGGAGGAGGTCAAGGCATATCGGGCCTATCATCTCACTGACAGAAAGAGGCACGATCACCCATGGGAACTGGCAGCAAAAGGTGACGAGTTACGCCAAATCAAGGAGGCTCTGGGATTGCCCCTCGAGATGCGCTTCCTATAACCGTCTCCCACCCTCCTCTCCAATTCTGTGTTGCCAAGCATATCTCATTTTTTAGGCGGAGGACGAATCGCATCCGGCGACCGTTGATCCCCGACCGATTCCAGGGAGCGGCACGGCTACGACAAAGACATTACCTCCGTTTTCAACTCGAACAACCTGCGATTTGGCTCATTCCTACACGCACACGGTTGCTACGGACGGACCACGCACAAGTGGTACATGCAGTGAACACACTCATGGGCCCACCCCCAACGATCCCTCAGCGCGTCCTCCCTTGGGCTGAGGAGTGGGGAAGACAGTTCCGTCAATGTGCTCGTCCGCAGTGGGACAGTGCCGTACAAGACGAAGAATTTCGATGGCACAGAGCCACACGGTCATTGGATTACATCCATCACTCCCGACACAGCTACCCCCGATGGGAGCAAGTATATGAACATCAACTCGGGGACATAATTCGGCGATTATACCCAGAATTTGTACCGCCACAGTCCTCTATCCTTCCATTCGACCTCTCCGATGAGGAACCGTGCCGGGACTCACTCCAGGCCCAGCTCGATCATGATCGAGACTTTCCTCCCCGGGAACGGGAACGCACACCCTCCCAATCCAGCACGGAGGACGAGTACAGGAAACACCTGGAGGCCGAGGAGTATGACGCGTTCTATGAGTATGACGCATTTTGAGACCCTCCAAATAGGTGTTGTAAATTTCCTATAGCTAGACACTTCCAACTATAACTTCAAGCTGGCTCGATACAAATGTATATAACTATACAAAGAAAAAAAAGTCCAACAAGGACAACAAAAACGAAACAAAAACCTAGACTGGCAAAGTGCCCGTTCATCCCAAAAAAATGGACGGGCATGTTAGTCGGTTGTCATCGACACCAAGCTGACAACCGACTAATATGCCCCGGATCAGGAGGATCCTCAGCCCAAGTGAGGATGCTGGGAAGTTTTTGTATGGCTCGAGACGTACCAGGCGGACTTCCTCCAAGCTTCAATCAGCCTCTGTCCTATCGAAGGGATTCGTGGAGCGTTACTAGGGGTACGTCAGCCGATCTTACCATCAAAAAGGTCAGATTGGGTGAAGTACCTGACGTCCCAGCCTCGATTCGCCTCCGTATCAATCAGGAAGCCCGTGGAGCGGTGATGGGGGTATGGTGATAAGTTGTACCGATCCGGGATACGAATTAATCTCTACACCCCGACACTACCATGCCAAGTGTCAGCCCAGAGCGACGAAGTTATATTACTCCTCACATTTGGATGACAAGGGTCATCAAAGGGGGGGAAGACTGTAGAGCGAAATTCAAAATTCAAATTTGATAATTAAATCCGAAGTCGAATTCGAATTTTGCACATTTTCCGAATTCCAAACCATTCGGAGTAACGCCTACAGTTACATTTCTTCACTTCAGTCGCCTATACGATCCCAAGAAGGAAGAGAAGTCATCAATCTCGAGCCAAACCTCGACAGCCCACATATTCCTTCCGCTCACATTTACCTCTCTACTCCTAATTAACGGGGGTTATCGGATAAACCGGGGAAGGGGGATTGTAGGCGCAGATAGGTAAATATGTGCTACATTAATATACCCCTGTGTCAAAACAGACACAATAAGAGGTCGTTAATATTAATAACACTCTTAACCGGATAACGATAATATTACTAGAAGTGAACGTTACACTTTTTAGACAGGAATATATTATCGTTAGGCCGGACAACGGGCATTGTCTGGTGTTTGCCTTGGTTGTTTTTGGCTCCGCCAGTCTCCCACATTTTCCACCATCTTTGATCCTTTTTTATATAAGCTAAGAAGATTGGGTTACTAACGGAGTTGTTTGAATTGGTTGAGTAAAAGGATAGGCATCAATAAATAGATTGTTTTATAACCGAACCGGTAAAAGAGACGCGATACTCGATCGACGCCGTCACCGTGACGGCTTTAATCCGCAAGTAGAATACTCTGAATAGCAGAACCGACAATTCAGAGGCAGTAGCGCAAACTAGATAAAAATGCGCATTCATGACTGTAACTGCCACTCAATGGTCATTGTCCGATTCTCAATGCCAATAACGTTCGTTACGTCCGTTACGCTTATTTACTAGAACTATTCGAAAATACTAATAAAATACTTCCCACTGATAAAAGCGATTACTAACGGTAAACGATAATTAACCTTCTAACGCTCCCCCTCAGTAGTTCTATGTCGATAACTCGATTAACGACTAATACTTTAATGATTGCAATACGAAAAATAGCCTCCTTATCAGGTCTGTTCAGTGAAGGCTTAGTGAACTTGAACAGTTATAACGGAAACTCTTACCGTGCCAGTGGGCGGCTCAAATAAGTAAGAACATAATTGAAAAGGCTGTTAAGTTTCAGCAAAACAAAATATTGTCCCTCCAAGGACAGGTCCTTATGCCTTCGCTTCCTTATCATACTTTGAGCAGTAAATGCTTTGCGGTTTATGTAGAGGTTAGTCGAGTTCTTGGTGGTGAAGCCAAGTATCCGGTCACAATAATAATAAATAGTTCGATGCTTTCTGAATAGCTGGGAGTGTACTTTTTGTATTGTATAAATAGTTCGATTCTTTCCGTATAGTTGGACTCGTGACGTATATACACACTTAAACGTGTATATACGTCTAACTTTATAAATTTAACTTTTTATACAAATTTAAGTTTTTATACAGGTTTAACTTTTTATAGATTCAACTTGTTTTATACAATGTTAAAGTTTAGTGGACAATTTGAATGTCGCCTGTATTGTAATAGCCGGTAAAAAGTATCCTTTTCCCTGGTGACAGGTGCATCTAGTTTTTCCAGTCTGTTTTGAAAGTTTAGTACTATGATCATTTGTCCTGATTAGACCTGATGCTATTTTATTCCTGGCCCGGTCTGTTGCAGTTTTCCTTTTCCGGCAGGCTTCACTGAGCTAATACAACGAGACATCATTCCGCTCATTTTTGAGGACTGTGTTTCAAGTGGTTGTATTACTACACCGACCTTTTTTACGAGTGCCGGGCATGATCATCGGGGGCCGCATGATTACAAAGCTGGATCAGCATTGATTCAACTGTTCAACTTCAAGCCTGAGTGCGTCGGAGAGTCTGATACTGGATCTAACCGCCGCCGCATAACCCGGGCCGGCCGGAGATATTAGTCAACTACTACTCCCGTTATTAACTTATGATACCAACCTACTATGATCATATTACCTAACATTAATGTTAAGTTCCCAGGCACAGTGCCACTGTTACCAATTGGTAATTTTTGCTAAAATTTCACGCAAACCCTGCTCAGACTGTTTCCAATTGGTAACAAAAAATGTTACCAATTGGTAACAAAAATTACCAATTGGAAACTCCGGGAACTTAAACATTAATAAACTTATTGTACCGTCGTGCCATCAAGTTGAGTCACTCACATTATCATGAGTCTTTTGACTTCGGTAGTTGAACTGGCGGGAATGCTGTTCGTATTGTTGAGTATGATAAATCAGAGTCTTCGTCCGTGACAGTTCTGCTAAGTCTACTACCGGTACTACTGAGACTATGAGGGGACGCCCCGGTTGCCGGTACTGTGACACGATGGAACTTTCAGTCATTGCGAGGCCATTGTCTATTGAATGCCACCCCAGACCAGTAATTCACACCTAGTGTCTGTGACAGTGTCATTGTCCAAAACTCTCTCAAACTAACGTAAATACAGGTTATATTAATCCCATCACCTAGCCACGGTCAACTTCCTAAGATTAACTTATACCGTCCGATATTAATATTACTAATATTACTTTTACGCAAGCACTGTTTTAATAGAATACTTGCCACTCGTAGAGCTGACAGTGAGTGGGAAGTAGAAGAGATAAAATAGAAGAGGTACTAATATCAAGAGACACAAAAAGAGAAAACATGAAGTAAAAAAAAAAAAAAAAAAAAAAAAAAAAAAAAAAAAAAAAAGCAGTCACAGCTGTTTAAGGTCTATTAAAAGTGTTTGCGTAAAAAAAAAGCTGAAAAGGAAGCATGTAAGTAATATTTTCTTATCAAAAGTGTTTGCGTAAAAAAGCAAAATTTATTATGACTTGTGACATTGATAACTTACTATTAATAATCAATATTATCAATATATATTATATAAAGAGTGATTGCGTAAAAAAACAAAAATAATAATAATAATAATAATAATAAAAGTAATAAGAGTATGAAAGTGACATTATGCTCTCCTTTTCACTGAGCCTCCGTGACGTCCTCATTATTAGTACCAATATTTCTCCATCCTCAAGTTTTGTCAGTATAAACATTTTCCTGCGAGTCGTTCTTAGCTGAATACCTAAACATTTCCCCAACTTTCAAAACACCTAGTTGTAAAAGAATCCTTCCCAAAATAGAGTCAGTGAAATAGGGGTGATTACATGGACATTACTATGATTATAATCAGCTTCCCTGTGGTGGCTCATCCCTGGTGCGTGTTTCTGAGGTGAGTAGCATGTGGCTGTCGGAGGTGGTGGCGGGTCTGCTCGAGAAGTGCTCGATGTGGGAGCAAGAGCTGGACTGCGGCAGGCGAGAGTCCTCCTGATCGCCGATATAGAAGAACGCACCCTGCCAAGATAGGAAAGATAGATATGGTTGGTCTATCAGCGATGCATATCTGGAGAGATAGGTAGGTAGATAGGTAGGTAGGTAGATAGACTGGGGTGAGAGAGTCCTCCTGATCACCAATGTAAAAGAACGCACCCTGCAAACGAAGGTAGTTAGATAGGTAGGTGGGTAGATAGATAGGTAGGTAGGTAGGTAGGTAGGTAGGTAGATAGATAGATAGATAGATAGATAGATAGATAGATAGATAGGTAGGTAGATAGACAGACAGACAGAAAGATAGATAGATAGATAGATAGATAGATAGATAGGTAGGTAGATAGATAAAGGAGGAAACAGTGGCAGAATAATCCACATCGTTCTTCATCCATCGTGATTGTAAGACAATACTCTTTTATGCATGTTTCAGATATGTAGGCAGGGTCGACGCTGCTGACCAGTCGCGACTCCTCCGGGTATTTTTTTTTTTACATATTTGTGTCTGCATGCATGCCTGTATGTCTGTTATACATGTAGACATCTAGGCGGGGTTGAGTTTGCTGACAAGTCGCGACTCATCCGGATATTTTTACATATTTGTGTATGTATGTTTGCATGTATGTCTTTTCATACATGATACAGATATCGTTGACGCTGCTCAC
>WBZZ01000162.1:327500-405000 GCA_019918135.1 Paulinella micropora
GGTAATATTGCTATTCTTTTCAAAATTGTTTCCTTTGTGACTCGTTTTGTGCCAACTGCATAAAATACCATGGCTCTCATAACAACGCTCCCCAACGCATCAGTCATTTATTCCTGTCTAGTCTCAGTCTCTATGTTCTTTGAGCACCGACTCTGAGCACGATGCCTCGTCATTTCCATCATCATCCATACTCTGTGCGCAAACAATTACGTGTAGCTTGATCGGATTCATCTCAGTGAATATGTGACTAATTAGATGATATGTCGACCAGCAGGTCATAGCACCTCTTTTACTCTTGCACAGGTGGAGCTGTACGTGCTCAGAAAGCTTCGGGAACACGAGGAGCGCAGTGGAGAATATCACCCGTACATTTTGCGCTGCCTGAAATCCCAGCTTACAAAATCTCATGTGGAACTCGCATTGGAGTGGTGTCCTGGAGGCGACCTTTTTGACGCCATGTCTGGCTATGATCGCAGACAAGCACCCTTGCCTATGGTAAGGCAATGGATGTATCAGATTGTGTCAGCGGTGGCGCATCTTCACCTGACGCATTCAATCGCGCACATGGACATCAGTCCCGAGAACGTTCTGCTTGATTCTAACGGTGATTGTAAGCTCAGCGACTTTGGAGTTGCCATTAAAGTTGACCCTAGAGACCGTGATGCGGGAACTAAATTCTGTGTCGGTGTGCTCGGCAAGGTATTTGTTTTGCAGATAAATGCCTACCTTTCTTCTTGCTGTCGTTGCCCCGTTTTACTATTTTCACGGTTGTTGTTTCTGTGGTTGCCATGTTCTCATTTTGTTGGTGGTCGATGCTTGCTGGCTGTCATCGTCTCTTGCATTCCATTCGCCCACCTTCATAACTGTGTTGCTGTTTC
The DNA here is from genome assembly GCA_019918135.1 of Paulinella micropora. Lineage (NCBI taxonomy): Eukaryota > Cercozoa > Imbricatea > Euglyphida > Paulinellidae > Paulinella > Paulinella micropora. The sequence continues at coordinate 328,379 of WBZZ01000162.1, forward strand.
GTTTGCAGTTCCCGTACATGGCGCCCGAGATTTGGTACCACAAGTACACGGACTGTTTCAAGGCGGACATGTGGTCGTTGGGCATATTGTTCTTCTTCATGTTGACTGGTTACATGCTGCAAGACGAGGGAGGTCCGTGCCTGGGATGGGATCGGGAGGGCCAGACCGTGCCAAAAGACAAGATCAACAACAAGCTGCTGTGGGTGTCCAATGGTCGCCTCAAGGAACTCATCCCTGTGTGGGGCATGCAGCACCGCTTCGATGCGGACGCATTGGACCTGCTGGAGGGTCTGATCCGTGTGAACATTGACGAGCGCTTCTCGATCGCCGAGGTGCTGAGCCATCCCTACCTGCAGCGTGCGCGCTGCGCACCTGCCGGTGAACTCGGTCAACTCAGCCCGCCGCACAATCCACGAGTCATCCCCAATACATCCGCTGTGTCCCAGGAATACATCTCCACTGAGCAAATCCGGGAAATCATGGTCGAGGCAGAGGCTTCCATCGCGAGCACGCCGTCCAACTCGGACTCTGAGACCAACCTGAGCCCCATGAGCTCTGAGAGCCGGATCAGCATGGATGAGTCGTCGAGTGACTGTGAGAGCAGCCCCAAGGCCTCGTACAGGAGCAGCTTCTTCTTCACCCCGCGGTGGGGCTCCAGGCCAGCGCTGCGGTCGTCGCCTCGTCACCGCTTCTTGCTGACGGCGGCCGTCAGGTCGGCGCTAGGACTGAGCCGCGTGATTCGCAGCCAGGGCAGCCACAGAAGACGACGCGTAGGAGTCGTGCGACCTTCACCATCACACGCTTGCGCCATGGCGGCCTGACCTCGTGGTGGCAGTTTGCACGCTTGGTGCAACCACAAGCTCTGTGATTGGTCTGACCCTGTCTGTGCATTGCACGTATGTGCCACCACGGTGACCTGATTCGAGTCAGTTTTGAGACCGCGTTGCGTCGCTTGTGGTGTCTTCTACCCATCGCACATCCATTTTGTTTTTATTTGAATCAATCAAACGTCCATTTTTGCTATTTCTATCCTTCAGACGTCTATTTGTGCATTTCTTGTAGAGGTTGATAATAGTTACTTATGCAAAGTATCAGCTTATTTATTATCATATTCCTATGTAACGCTATCATCGGGGCCTCACGCTTAGCGCCCACCCCTACGCCAAGACCATTACTATACATATATCTTCGGTCAGCGACAGAATGATGTCAAAGCTGCGGGGAAAATTCATCTACAGTTACTGTACAGTCAATTTTCTAAATTAAAATTCATTATCTATCAGTATCCAAGCCGGCGATGGGCATAGTATCGACTATAATACCGGTACCGTCGCAACTTTAAGAAGTAAACTCCGATTTGTGGACAAACTTTGTGGATGAATTTTTTTGAAGCTGGATCGGCGCGGGGGAGGGGAAATTTAATAATTAATGGTTTGCAGATAAAATAAACAGAAAAAGAAGTTTTACTAGAACAGTTCGGTTATAAAATAATATATTTATTGATGCCTATCCTAGCCTTTTACTCAACGAATTCAAACAACTCCGCCAGTAACCCAATCTTCTGAGCTTATATAAATAAGGATCAAAGATGGTGGAAAATGTGGGAGACTAGCGGAGCCAAAAACAACAAAGGCAAACACCAGCCAATTCCCGTTGTCCGGCCTAACGATAATATACTCTATTAAATTGAGCACCTTAAAGACCTGCCAAAACCTTTACCGTTGATAAGTCACTCTTTTTGACCGGTTATCAGATTCTCCTCTGCACGACGTTTCGATTTCACTAACTAGTTTTCGATTCCGTTCAGAAATGATTTCAAACTTGCGATTAAGTCAAAGATCTTTTTAGAAAAGATTAACCATTGCCTTTTTCCTCTATATACTACCTTTTTCCAGATTTCCAGTGAAACACACACGTTACGGTAAATTTGTGTACAAGGAACGGAACGCAATGTTTGACTGTCATTTTCGCAGTTCCCAGTCACGTCATTCAAGTTTCGCCTAGGCCTCCCAAATCACTTGAATTTGGGTTTTCAAGTTATTACCAACCCGACACTACCCGTTTATAACTGTTAACTCGAAACCGAAAGACACTATCAGTTTGAGAACTGGAGACCTCACAATCTACGTTCTACACTTGATCGTACGTTGCCCTCAAGCTTGCAATGAGTTCGAAATTACGTAAATAAACAAAGTGACCTCTCTACTATTTAGTGGTATTTCACCTGCTCTCATAGAGTCAGGACTCAACGCAGCCATAGTGTTCTTATTAAGAGTTCGTTGTATCTGCCTACTTGAAGAGTTGTACACAAACTCACAATTCGAATTTTTTCCTTCCAAGAGAAAACTACATACACAGAGTTGGTGTGTTCTGTGCACAGATCGATTTGGAAAGTCCCTCTCTTTCAGGAGTGGCTATACAACAACGTATTAGGACAGAGGTAACCAAAAACACATATGTTTCGACAGACTGTTCACGTGGACTAGGTCCAACATGTCCGGTGTCTTTTTCCCCCACACCTTGGTATCCCTCATCCATTTTGCTTCCTTCATTTTCTCCTTAGCGGCGTCCCAATTCTTTACCACCTTGGTGAAGGCATTTGATACCATGGGCCAAACCTCATCCCTGAAGAAAGCAGCCACCAAGGTCATGTCAAAAGTTTCCCACTTTTTCATATCCGTTCTGACAGTTCCATACCACTCCTCTTTCCAATTTTCAGCTTAGGTTCGCTAGGTGAATAGCCTGTCATGGCAAAGGGAGTCGCCCCCCACTTAGCCAAATCACTACTTTCGGCTTTCACCCAATCGTACACCTCCTTATACCTTGCCCTGTCTTTGTACTTACTTGCCAAAGGGACAAAGTGTTCCAAAAACTGATGCTGCTCTGCGGGTCCTACAATGTAGTCCGATGCTACATGTAGTAGAAACTCCCCCACAGCCTTCCCCAACAACGGCTGAACACACGGATCCTTGTAGGGATCGTATGTCGCCCCTGTTGCCATTGCCATGTTAACCTCGTAGGTGTCAAGGTCCAAGTTTCGAGATCAGGGTCCTTCCCTGTTGATCTTCAAAACCCCCCTTACCACCTGTAGGTTCCCTTTCCAGAGACGACTGAAAGCACTATCTCACACGACCAGTACAGAATCCTGATTGTCGAGAAGCTACTTGACACTTTCACCAAGACACAGTCAACAACAGTGACTGAGCTTCTTCCCAGAGAGTGCGTCGTTCCCAGTTCCAAATTTTCCTGAGTTCGAAAAAGGCAAAGGGACTCCAAATGTATTAAGACCTGAGGTCTTACCCTTACGAGCTCAAAGGAAAAAGAAGTTTAATAATAAAACTGAACCCAACTGGTTCAAGGCTAACCTCCACTTCTAGAGCAGAAAGGGAAGCCAGAATTGAACCCAAACAACAAGCCAAAGGGAAAACCCGCTAAAAACGGAGTGTCGCTTTGACACGGGTCAACTGACACGAAGCGTTACGTCCGTAACCTGCACAAATTCCAAACATACCACAAACAACAACCCATAAGTGCAATTTCCCTTATTTAGCCATAAATTCCCAGTCACGGAGAAAACGGCCAAATTTCACGGAATTTCCGTGCCAATTTTCCTTATCTTCAAACGGTTACTACATATGCTACAAAAGGATCGGGTCAACGCTATTAATGTGGGAGGTTAATGAATACGGATGCTACAGCTTCGTGTACCTTACCTCGGCATGCTAAAAGCCTTCACCACTCCGGTAAACGGCTAAGTGTAAAATATAGGATTTAAGGCCCTATGGGATCTAAGCTTCCTAGCTTCCCTCCCATACCCCTTATCATATTACAACATTGAAACCGGAACGTTCAAAACCGGAAATGTAATAAGAATTCATCTTAAAATACATTTAATAACACGGAATCATTTCCACAAGTGAATTCCCGTAAAAACCAATATCGTATAAACGATGTAGTATACCGTGGGTGTTACAACTTGAAGGTGAAATACCAGTAAACTAGTAGCAGAGCGGTCACTTCGTTTCAAGTATTTACGTAGATTTCTACTTGTTTGCAGACTAATGCAAAGTACGATCACGACTGAACGTAGATTGTGAGTTGGTGAGCTTGCGTGACTTGAAATAGCTGTATAGCACTTGAAGGATGGCTTCAAGTGTAACTTTAGTATAATTTCAAGTGTCCGAAATTTGCATTTGGAAAAAGTTTCCACAGTTTTGATGTATTATAAAAAGCAAGTCAACTCAAATATTGTTTTCAGTCCAATTAACAAGGATCCAGAAGCACCAATTTTTCAGGTCGCTGACTATGGGATGGTTGCTGATCTTTTCAAAGTTGTTCCTGATTTGACCAAAGAACTACAAAAAAAAGTAAATTTTCAGAGGGGAAAAAAATATATAAAAAAAAAATAAAAAAAAATTAAAAAATTAAAAAAACTTGTCATAATCTTTACATAGAAATTTGGTAGTGTGTAATTCACTACGGAAAAACTTACTCAATAAAAAAATAGAGTTTACGTCATAGAATCCAGACAGAAATATGGTAGACACTGAGTTTGATGAAACCGCAAACGACGAGTTGCTTGGTTCGTCGAATCCATCATTTGCAGTCTTGTTGCTAGTGAGAATTATCATGGTGGAAAGGAAAGATGAATCAGATGATGTGATTTAGGTTTCAAACACTGTTTTGATAAGATTTCGGGTCCGGCAGAGCCTAGGTCTAATAGATTTAGTCTCACTCTTGTTAGCTTGTCCACAAATTTACCGCAACGTGCGTGTTTCACGGGAAATCAGGGGAAAAGGTGATAGAGTGGGGCAAACTGAGGCAATGGTTAATCTTTTTTTAAAAGAACTTTGACTTGATCGTTTGAAGTCATTTCTGAACGAAACTTGAGTCAAAAACTACTTAGTGAAGTCGAACTTGAATCGTCGGAAACGTCGTGCAGAGGAGAATCTAACTGTACTATCCCCAACAATAGCTCAATGGAAGAGTAAGTCGGTAATATAACCAAACACAGTCCTCAAAAAGAGAATGATAACTCGTTATATTAGCTCAGTGACGCAAAGACAAAAAGCCGCCAAAAGACCAGGATCAAATTGGCATTTAAGACGTGTCCGGCCAGACGAAATCTATAAATACGTTTTTACCGGATAATTTGGGGGTGGGGGGGGTGATTGATGTCCACAGTACCCCCTCCCAGCTTTTATGGCGGAACTCCGTTTCCAGTGGATGAACAGCTTCGAGCTGACTCCCTGAGGAACCCTGAGGATGGTACAGCAGTACAATATCCCCGACCTGAAATCTGACTTGATCCAGGTGTGCCTGCCTGACACCCTCAGCATCAGTCTTCCTGCGCTCCGCCTCCCTATGCGCCTGTACTATTTGCTCCGCCTCCATCTTCGCCCGAAGTCTCACCCCAAACAGCTTATCCTGATCTGCCCATGAATCCTTTGGGTGCAGCAGTGAGACTGGGATGGCGGGCTTACGCCCATATACCAATTGGTATGGTGAGACGGAACCTTTTGAACCACTTAACGCTGCAAAGGGTAGGAAATGCATAGCAAAGGCAAACGAGGATGCTGCCTCCACCCATGCCTTTTGGTTCTCCTTCTTCATACAATACATCTTCAGCGCGGCCTTGAGGGGTCTATGCACCCGCTCTATCTTGCCGTTTGCTCTGGGGTTATAGGCAGTGAGATATTGCCATTTCATGCCTTAATATGCAGATAGCTTGTCGATGACTTCATTATTAAAGTCAGAGCCTCGATCTGAGCATATTTTTCTCGGCACCCCAATCTGTGAGATGATCCTGTCAATCAATGCCTTGGCTGTTGTTTCGCCCGTAACGTCTTTGACTGGGACCACCCATACATAGTTGGTGGCTCTGTCTAGTGGCGAACTCAACTCGCTTGAGGAGTAGTGGCCATTGATTACCGAATTCGATGGATCCGACGTGATGCCGGGTCGAAGGCATACCCGATAGGTCTTGCAAACTCTTCGAACGCCTCAGGACCCTCGAGGAGGTGAGTGTCCATCCCTCGCAGCATCACCTCTTCCGGTATGCGATATGGTTGCAGTAACCGGTTGACGGGTTCGTAGCTGACCTTTAAGTTGTGGGGAGGGCTGGAAGGGGGAGGCTTGGGTGCCTCTGAGTTGCTGCCCCATCTGATGACCCGGTATATGTTCTTGGATACCGGCCTATCCCCATGGCAGTACACCGGCCGATCGATCGGTTCGTATATGTACGGGATGTCATCAGTTTTGTGGAAGTATGTCAAGTATGTCTCGTTCCTGCCCCAGTGTCGGGTTTGTTCGGGAGGCGGACAGCGGTGGTGCTGATACGCCAGGTCGTAGACCGCTGGGGAGGGTCGTGGTTCCTTGATCGGGTTTAACCCGTTACTGTACTTGTCAGGCGCGGTAATATCCCTTACGCCGACTTTCTTCGAGTATTTGAGGCGAGCCTTTATTCGTCGCTCTGCCCTGCTGGGCGGGATATCGCTCCGTCGGACTCGTCAGTGTCCCACCGCCCGACCTCGTCCGACACGCCGGCGAAATCGACCGTCATCGTCCGGAGGTGGCATGGCCAGGCCCTCCGGATCGACGTCCTCGTCCGTCGAAGGAGAGGAAGGTGCTGTCGCAACACTAGCCGGCGTTGCGACTCCCTCCGGTCTCATATGGGTAGACTCGGTGTCTGAGTGATCGGGGAGTCTGTCGTGTCGGCTATTGGAGATGGTTGGGCTCGGGCGGGGTTGGGCTGTTCCTTCCGGAATGATACCGGCCCCCTTGGCATCCGAGTGTGTCGTTTTCCGTCTTTTGTGTGGTGGGTTGGTGCACGTGGGGCTCTCCGACATGGGCAATTGGGACCCAGACGGTTGTTTGGCCTCCGGCGGCGCCCCCGCTATCGGCTGGCCTTCCTGCCTCTGGTCCAATGCTTTCCCCGTTTCGACCGCGACGACTTGCATTAGCAAGTGTACTACCGCGATGACGCACACCGACGCCACGCACGCTAATACAAACGCTAGTTATTGCTCCAGCGCCGTCTGCATGCCTATAGGTGGCATAGTGACATTAATGTCTGTAAATTTGTGAGCCAATAAAATATGAGCAAGGGCAGTGTACTTTCTGTTGTGTGTGTGATATTTGTCGTCTTCACACCCTGCTTACTCATTTCTACACTTGGCAACAGAGGGATTAGAGCGCGACAATAGCTCTTGAATCCCTTCTCCTGTCCGTGTTTAATGCTTCGGAATCAATTATGGATCAGGCTGTTTGGTATAAGGGACACTGAAATGCGTGAATGAAGTATATATATATATATATGCTTATGGCTCGTGGTGTTTTTCAACCTTCCACCCAAACCACGGGATCGAAAGGGCGTGACATAAATGACATGACATTCTGTGGGGAATAATCTATCACACCCCACACATGCCAGAGCCGCGGGAGGCGGGCTAGGCACTCGGGAGGAGGCGAGTGTGATGTGCAATGGCTAGGTTGAGCTAGCCAGAAATTATTCCAACCCATGGTGGCAACACCAACTACCGACCCGTCAAAATACCTTCAGGGCCGTCGCACCCCAGTGTCGGTGGGCGGGGCAGGGTTATTTTTCCCGTATGTTATATCATGTTAGGTCCAACCCCCCCTTCTCGTAGAAGAGCGGACTTAGGTAGTATTTTAAACAAGACAGAGGTATCTTCGGTTGTGTCCCCGATATGGAAGTGGCTAGGTTTCCGCTCGGTGCGGTTGTGCCCGGTACCCCTATACTACCCGTATTTGTGCTATGCGCTTTGTCGATCATCACCTTGACTACTTCCGACCGCGTTTGGACTTTGCGGATTGGCCTAGTCTGCCGGGTTTGTATTTGCCCGGTGCTAGTGCCCCTATGAGACTGGTGGAAATGCCTTCCGCGGCAATCTTGTCCCATACCCGGAGTGGGATTCGACCATGTTGGAGATCAAACGGGTAGTTTAACAGTCACCATGCGCGGCCATACCTGGATTGCCAGGGTTTATATCCGGGCGATTTATCGGTAATGCCCTTCCAGAACGTTTCGACGTTCTCTCCGTCCCGGAAAACTGGGTAGAAAATCCGGGATTCGGGATCGTCGAGATCTTGGTGTGATCGATAGAATTGGAGGATGGGCGGTTCGGCCGTGGTCGCTTTGTGCGCTCTGGTGGCACGGACCTTCGGTTCCCATTCCTTGACTTTCATTAGGAAGAAGTCATTTCGGCAATTGTCGCCTACGTGGGCCGTTGGTGGACGGAGGATGTATATCTTTCCCACGTGCCAATGGATGGTCTTGATGTCCTCGCCTTTCTTGAGCTTGGACTCACCCTGTGGGCGCTGAGGGGCTATGTCCGCCTTCTCCTCCTGTTCGGTCTGCGGATGTATGTCCGGCCGCGGAGCTATGACTGCTGGGGAGGATCCGTCGTCCTGGTCGACGTCCATTCCCTCTTGGCTGGGTGCCGATGCTGCGTTATTCTCCGCAGCTGGGATCGGCTGATCGGGGTTATCCTTCGCCTCGGCCGTCTTATCGCGGCGCTTGGGCGACACGCAAGCTAACGTTCAGCTTTTGGATAGCATCCGCCATGGTCTCGTTACGGTCGAGCATGGGGTTAAAGCGCATTAAGCGTCGGACGTGAACCACCAGTGTCTTACCCTTACCCTGTATTCGGTAGATCAGGGCCCCTACTTGTTCCACCACTGTGTAGGGTCCCTGCCACATGGGGAAGAGTTTAACACTGACCAAGTTAGGGGCCTGCGGGACGTATAGGAATACGAGATCCCCCGCATTGTATTCGCCCGATTCGTACTTGACCTTGGAAGGTGTGTTCTGATTGCGGTGGTTAGCCTCTTCGGGCCATTCGCCATACGGGTCGCCTTTGAGGCAGAAGTCCCGTAGCGGTTTGACGAAGTCTTGAAAGTTTGGAATAAATTCGGAGTACACTTGTGCCATACAGAGAAAAGAGTGTAGCGCAGTGCGTGTGTTTGGGCGCGGGAGGGAACGAATGCCGTCCCGCTTCTCCGGCTTGAGCACTATTTCGCCCCCTTGAACTCTATATCCTAGATAGTCTATATGCTCATTGGCGAAGGAGCATTTCTCTAGGTTCAGCCTCAAGCCGAAAGCCTCTAAGCGCCGTAACACGTCGGACACGGCCAGGTGTTCCGCCTCCGTGTTGGAGTATATAACGATATTGTCTATATAGCAAAAGCTATATTGGTTCGTGTGACCATAGGTCTCTATGAATTGTTCGTCCCCATAATTCGGGTCCGATAGAGCCTGATTCATACAGTCCTGAAAAATCGCCGGGGCCGTCTTCAGTCCCATCGGGAGGACTGTCCATTGGTACAGTCTCCCTCCGACGGCGAAGGCAGTCAACGGACGGCTGTCCGCTTCGAGCGGTATTCCAGAAGCCGTTCTTTAGGTCGAGCTTGGTAAAATATTTGGCCTGTCGAAGCTTGTTAAGACCATCTCACATCCGAGGGATAGGTGTCTCGACGCTCTTTATGATCTTGTTAAGCCTGGTATAGTTGATACAAAATCGTTGTTTGCCATCCGGCTTCGGAGCCAGCCTGACCGGCGATCGAAACTCCGACCACGACGGCTCGATCAGTCGCTTGGCTAACATGTCCTGCACCATTTCCTCACAGATCTGTTCTTCTTTGTAGCTGAGGCGTGATCCTTTGAGGTGGGACATGGTCTATCCAACTTGTCGTTCTATCCTAGCGGCGGTATGGGCCACGCCACCGGCGACAAGTGGGCCGAACAACGTTTTGTTTTTCAAGAATTGGGCTTTTAGGTCCCTGACAAAGTCTGGCGATCCCTGTTGTCGCGCTATGAACTCATCAATGATCCCTTCGACGGGCTTTTGGTCCCGTGGGTCATCCGGGTACTCGAGTATGGAGTCCAGGCCTTCAACCTCGTCCTTCGCGTCCCGGCCTAGGTATCGCGTGGAGGTTTGTGTGTCCCAGGAGGCAAACTCCTGTAGGTCGGCAATCATTTCGGCATATTGTTTCGCCGCGGTCTTATGGTAGAAGCCGGGGAAAATTTGGAATGCCGTTTCCCGCAAGTCATCGACCGTCCCGGTCATGAGCTTAGTACGGTATAATAAACCGTCCTTTACCAAGCCCAAGCGGAAAGCAATGAGGGATTTTGCCTGTCGGCTGGGTATCGGAATGTGATCATCGATAACCCGATCCAAAACATCTCTCCACCACTGTGGGATGGATTGGAAGAATGATCGTGATGTCTTCGCCCCGATCCAGGCGGTCAGCTAATATTTTGGGTACAGCCGTTAAGCTGTCCGGCTGTATCGGGACTGCGCCCTGGTACCACTGTTTAAGCTTCAGCATGACGTCACGAGACGTCATCCTCCGTCAGCCGTTTTGAAGCGTGGTACCAGGCTCGTTTTTACCCGAACGTATTGATGCACCCCCTTGTCCAGTTGACCCGGCTGGTCAAAGCCATGCCATGAGTCTTCCTGACGCTTTAGGAGTAATATTTGTGCATCCCTCTTGGTCGCGAGCTCCTCGAAATCCTCCCATGGGTTAGTCGGCTTTTCCTCCGACTCCGGGATGTATACGTTGGTGTACACCCAGGCTGTACCCTGTGGGGAAGGACGAGTTTGCTCGGTGAGGTGTCCATCATAAGGTAAAGGAGGGGCCGGTGGTATCAGTGTGACCTGAGCCCTACCGCCATATGGGTATTTCAGTGGGAGGTCCATTTCCGGGTTGAGGATCGGAAATTCGGACTCATGTCGTCCACGCCCATATTTGATAATGTCCTGTCCCAGCATGATCCTCTTCCTGATACGAAGGGCCGGAAGGTCGTAGGTCGTAATGATTGCACAAATTTGCGTAGTCACTACCGGCATGCTTTTTATGTTATTAAAAGTCGTAGTAAATAGCAAAAACAACTTTTATTAGTTTATATTAATATAATAATGCATTTTGACTACTTAAATATAGCCTACGGCAACGCAAAGCTGTACTACACATTCCAGACTGCTATGTGCCTGACGGTAAAGTCCGCTTCCCCAGGCTGTGTAGCCGCGAATTAAGTAACAAAACGACGCAAAGCTGCAAAAAGAAAGCAAATTATAAATTGTCTGTGCTTTCCCTCCTCCGGTGGCACTTGGAGCGCCACCGGACTGCGTACGCAGGCTACCGCGCCACCCCACCCGTGATACCCACGTCAGGAGGGCAAGTCCGAATCCTAGCGCGGTACAACACAAATTACACAACAAAATCAATCATAAACAGTAAAGTCAAGAGAGAAAATGAAAGTTAATGCTCTCTCCTGCCTCCGGTGGCACTTGTGGCGCCACCGGAGGCGAGTATGCTACCTTGTACGCGCTAACGGTCCATTCAAGCCGAGAGTTACCCCCTGCCATGTAATTCAGAAACGAGGTACTTTGCTGTTGACTGTGTGACAAATACGACGTTGCTTGCTGCTGTGAGTATGCCAGATACGCCGCAAGGCCGCTGCCTCCACGGCCTCCACCGGCTGCTGGCTGGAAAACAGGTGACAACGCAGGCTGTTGACCTCCATATCCGCCATGCTGGTCGGGCGGGGAGGACGGGGGGATTGCAAAGGGGACCACATGCGGCGGCAACGATGGGGGCGCGCACTTCTCCTTGCATCTGCACCCTTTGCCATGCTTAGCATCTGGTACACATTCCTCACATTTGCACCCTTTGCCATGTGGTACGCACCCTGTGCAATCGCAACCTTCTTCATGCCCGGGGACGCGTTGCGACTGGCGGCACCGCGGGCATCGACAGCCTGGGGCGCATACCTGACGATCACCTCCCCCTTGGATCGGGGTCTGCCCGTCCGGCCGCTTTGAACCACTTTCTTTGGCAGTGCCACGTTTCACTTTATTCTTTTTAGGTGACTGCAAGGGCGAATCTTCCGACTCATCATCCGAATCTTCCGACTCATCATCCGAATCCTCCTCGTCCGTTTCCTCTAAATCAAAACCAGGTACCCATCACATCAGATTGTGCACGGCAAGCTTATTACCTTGCGCGCGTGCTTCAGTATTATTAGCAGCAGCAAGCTTGGCCCTTGCCTTGGCGCGCTTCTTGATGCCCAGGGGGCACGTCGGGCAAAGGCAAGTTGGCAGGTGCGTCTGGTTGCCACCCTTGCCACCGACTCCAACTTTTTTACCAGCTGCAGTCTTCTTTGCAGGTAGCTGTGAGAGTGCAAGCATGTTCTGTGTTGTGTGGGGGCAGGCTCTTACCTTGAAGTTCTGGGGTGCAGGCGAAGGCTTATTGAAGCGAGGCCAAATCAACTTCCTGTCCGCATCCGCCGCCAGAGGCATGTCCCGGGGCGTTACTCCCCCAACGTGCTGGGGCCAATACACAGAGCCCTTCTGGCCATCGTAGTCAAATAAAAAAAAACCGCCGTACACGAGGTTGTCCGTCATTTGAGGAGGGGGTATTGATTTCTCTTGCCTTTCGGCAGAATCCAGGTGCAGTTTGCACCTGAACCCTCAGGCGCATGGTTTATCAGCGCGCCTGCGTTGCATGGCGGCTGGGAACGATCCTCTGCTACTTCCTTGCGATGTGCTTTGGTAAAGCACTAGAGCTTGCCACCGATCTTGAGCGTGCTGTCGCCCGGACTTGCCAAAGCAGCAGAGAAGCCTGCGGGATCCACCTTTTCATCATAGCAGTCGCCCCAAAATTGTAGCAGCAGTTCCCTCCCGAATCCGCCGAGCTCCTCGCCCTCCCGCAGCCCAATGTCCCCGTACCGAGCTCCGTTGATGGGAACTAGCTGCACCCCGTAACCTTCTAGAGGATCTCTTCCCTCTGGATCAACGAACGAATCCATTGCAACAACGCGCACCTCGCCCTTTGGCAATACCGACTTGCGCCTGACCTTGCGGGACGCAATACTATCCCTGCGCATAATAAATTTTGCATCATTTTCAATGACAGACAAGCTGCTGTTGCTTACCCCTGACTGCTGGATGCGCTCAGGGCGGTGCTGGAGGCAGAGGCCTTCGCGTCTGCACTGACTGTGGGGGGGGGTTTGAGCGACCACGGTGGCGCGATAGCGCGGAATGGGAGGAAGCGGCTCGTCTTTCGGCAAGCGACCGTTCGCTGCTTGAATATGCGGCTCCAGTAGGGGATATACGCACTCTTGCAGAAAGCTGTCTCTGGCACGGCCTCTGTGCTCGCTCTGGTCTTTCTTCGTGGCCACTGCATCTATGTCTGCCTCCACCAAAAAGGACAAAGCAAAAGTGCGTTCGCTGGCTCCAGCGGGAGTGGTCTCAATCGCGACCAAGCACGATCGCGTGTTTATGAAATTCGCCAGAACTATAAACTTGCCAAGCGGGTCCTGTTGCAGGCGACGGCCCGGACTATATCGTTGTTGCAGGTGACGGCCGCGATTGCATGTACAAGGCATATGGCCGGGGTCACCATCGTTGTCAATACCCATTCACCTGCCTACGGGTAGGAGGGGGGTGGACTGCAGTGCATGCTATCAAAGCAGGAAATTACGGTCAGGTTCAGCCCGAGGTTGCTCCAGTACTGGCTGTCGACATACGCGAAGTACTCCACATATGTGCCCACAGATTACGCTTTCACAAGTCTAGACATCATTGCAGTAGGGACACGGGGAGGGTGTGAAGAGCAAGAAAAAAACAGAAACAGTTAGTACCCTTTCTGTTGTTGCGCCTGTTCGGTTGCGCTCATTCCGGCTGGAAATTTGTAATAATACTGTTTTGCGGGCCTCCCAGAATTTATAATTTTTTCTTCGCTTGTTCCCAGGCCGCTCGTGCTGCATCATCTGCTGCTTTTTGCTCAGCTATGAGCTTTAGGTTGGCGGCGGTATCGGCATCATCGATCGCGGCTTGGTCCTCCATACCCTTACCGTCTTTCTTGTCCGCCGTGCTAGCGCTCACCGTAAGATCTTCCGTATGCGTGCCCTTACCGTCTTTCTCGTCCGCGGCGTCGCCCGCCTTATCCGCGATCGACTTGCTTTTAATGGAGTCTCCCCAAGCACCGAAGAGAGATGATTTTGGTTTTTGGACCGACAGTGGCACCGGCTCTGGCTGTTCATCCTCTTCAGGAAGTTGCAGTGCATCCAGATTGTGTGTAAAAACTTCGTCCGATCTCAACAAAGCAGCCCTGGCCGATGCGGAAATTGCGCTCAAGTGCTTGAGCTTTTCCAAAACATCATATCTGTCCGGCGGTGGTGGGGGCGGGGGGCTGTGTGCTGCTGGTATCACCCTGCCATGCAATCACATTACGCAGCATGCAAACACCAGAAATTGCAAAACTAATACCGTTCCTGCCTGGGAGCTGATGCGCTCGTCTCCTCAAGACCCTCCTTTGCCTCGTCACTGCAAAATATGCCAATGTCATGAGAAAACGACATCAAGAGATGACAGTACCCAGTGGCAGCTAGCGCTTCAGAGAAATCGACACGACGTGAAACTGGTCCAGCAGCCTTTTTGCTGCCACGCCTCCCACCACGCTGCTTACGGCCAGGCGACCACTGCAAGAACGATTCGTTTATTTGTTTATTTGTTTATTTGTTTATTTATTTATTTATTTATTTATTTATTTATTTATTTATTTATTTATTTATTGATTTTCTCTTGTATGTGTGTATGTATGTATGCGTGTATGTATTCAATGCGTGTATGTATGCGTGCATGTATGCATAGTTGTTGTTGCTTTCTCGTTACTCATCATTCATTTCTTTCTTTAATAGTTTATTTCTTTATTCATTCATTTATTTACGAACTTACTTACTTACTTTCCTAACTATGTATGTATGTATGTATGCATGCGTGTAGGTATGCATGCAATATATGTATGTATGCTTTGTTGTTGTTGCATGCATGCATGTACGTATTTTGTCGTGCCTCGTCATTCATTTCCTTATTTAATTGTTTATTTGTTCGTTTATTTGTTTATTTACGAACTTACTTACTTACTTTCCTAACTATGTATGTATGTATGTATGCATGCGTGTAGGTATGCATGCAATATATGTATGTGTGCTTTGTTGTTGTTACATGCATGCATGTACGTATTTTGTCGTGCCTCATCATTCATTTACTTATTTAATTGTTTATTTGTTCGTTTATTTGTTTATTTACGAACTTCCTTACTTACTTTCCTAACTATGTATGTATGTATGTATGCATGCGTGTAGGTATGCATGCAATATATGTATGTATGCTTTGTTGTTGTTGCATGCATGCATGTACGTATTTTGTCGCGCCTCATCATTCATTTCCTTATTTAATTGTTTATTTGTTCGTTTATTTGTTTATTTACGAACTTACTTACTTACTTTCCTAACTATGTATGTATGTATGTGTGCATGCGTGTAGGTATGCATGCAATATATGTATGTATGCTTTGCTGTTGTTGCATGCATGCATGTACGTATTTTGTCGCGCCTCATCATTCATTTCCTTATTTAATTGTTTATTTGTTCATTTATTTGTTTATTTACGAACTTACTTACTTACTTTCCTAACTATGTATGTATGTATGTGTGCATGCGTGTAGGTATGCATGCAATAATAATTGTATGTATGCTCTGTTGTTGTTGCATGCATGGATGTACTTATTTTCTCGTTACTCATCATTCATTTCTTGATTTGATTGTTTATTTATTTATTTATTTATTTGTTTATTTACGAACTTACTTACTTACTTTCCTAACTATGTATGTATGAAGCAGCAAACCTTCTGCTGCGATTGTGCCTTCTTCGTGGCTTGAGAAGGTTTGCCCTCCCGCCGTTTTTTCGGCTGTTGTTCAGCTTCTGACACGTGCGAGTCATCCTTTTTTTCAGCTGAACCAGGCTGCTGACGCTTTGCCCTAGCTCTGCGACTATGAGTCGTCTTTTGTTCTGCCAGGCTAGGGTAAAAAAACTTTGGCTTTCCTGTGAGACTGCGAACTTTGGCTTTTCCTTGCGGGGCGTATCGAAAGACCATATTGTCTTCTTTTATGTCCCATGCCAGCACATTGGGATATGGGCTTGGAAAATCATAGTACTGCATCGTGATTGCAGTGTCAATTTTGCAGTCGCCTAGCGGTTGCCATGTCTCGTCGTTATTCACTTGCATAAACACCGTCTGCGGTGCATCCTTTCTTTCCACACGATAGGCCTCGATAGCTTCTACAATAATCTTCTCCTTGGGCATGCGAAAGGCAGTGGGGTAACAGGAACAGCACTTGAACTAGTTGAAGCGGGAATGCTCTCAAACTAAGGAGAAATGCCAAAGAAACCCGCCGAATGCCACTATTCCCTGTACGGTACGGTGAGTTTAGGAGCTTTGAAAAAGCACCCTTGTGACACGTTTGTGCAGAGCGAGCCACTAGTGACACACCCTCGCAGGTCGTCACCTCTTCTCTTGTTATGTTACATCCCACTTGTGCTGTAGTCGGCATCCCAATCTCGACCCTTTTCAGCTTGGAGGCTTCAGCCTTTGGAAAGCTCTATTCGGTGCTATACGAACAATGTGACTGTGAGTATGAACTGCTTGTTGTTGCTGTCCCAGAGGCATGCCATGTCGTTCCTAGCCAGATTAGCCACCCAATCAACCATAAGCCAGTCGGCAGTACAGTCTGCTGTAGCAAGGAGTCGGTCCTCTATACCGCTGTCTGCAAAGGTGGAGCTAGTGGAACAACGAGCTAGTTCTCGAGTGTCAGAAGTCGCACCGTCAGCCCTTGCTTCATTCAATATGTTGAGCCCATCGAGTGGATCTGCATTCTCTTCCGGGGGCGTGTCAGATACTGAATCTAGTGCATATAGCGGCCATCATTCCAGGAAGCGACTTGATGAGACGCTAGTCGATGTTCGGCACCGTGAGACTTTGGAAAGGAGCAGGAGATACCAGGAAAAGATGCGCTCAAGTAAGAGTCTCGATGGGATGACGGATGACCAACTGATGTGCTTACTTTTATTTAAGAAAGGCAAGGAGCAGTTCCCCCAAGTATCAGCGCTAGTACAGCAAGGGCAAGCGGAAGCTGCAGCTGCCAAGGCTGTCAAAGAAATTGTGCAGAGTTTTCCCTATCGATCAGTTCACAAGCAGGCTTTTGTTGGGAAGCTTCGAGGGAAGATGACCTCAAAACAATTTCAAGAAATCTTTACTTCGATCAGCGATCGGTATGCGCGCAAAGCAGCCAAAGCTGTTCGAGATGCTGACGCCAATCTGCAGGAAGGGGTAAAACTGAAGAAGCCTGACATCTTTTCACAGCAAGTGATGGCGAACGCCGAGCGAGAAAAGATCACACCGATGGAGAAGCGGATCACTGCTTCTGTTGTGAAAGAGAACTTGGCTGGGAAGTCAGGGTCTAACGCTGCATTTTGGTTTGGATCATTGGACTCCTTTTTTAATTGGTTCAGAACCACAGCCCACCCTCAAATCTACGCGCAAATGGTGGAGGAGTCAGGGGGCTTCGAGCGCTTGGCGCACATTATGCGGGGTGGAAAGTGGAATGAGCAAAACTCAGCTGCATATCTTTGTAAGGGAGGCTGCGTCAGGCCAGGAAGCACCGATGTATGCCACCACAACTATGTCCCTCGCAATCGCAAGACTGTTGGTAAGATACTGAAGGAGGAGGATGTTCTGTTTCGTTGCATTACCAAAACAGTCCCTTGCAAGTGGCACGACAGCTGGGACAAATGGAAGGCCGAGCTATTGCGAGAGGAAGCTTTGACAGAGGAGAAGCGGAACTTGGAAAAATCAAAAACCTCAAGGAAAAAATCAAAAAGTGCGAGAGACACGACGCGCAGTACAAGGTGCAGCGAAGGTCACTCCCAGCTTCCATTCGGCTTGTTTGTGAGACTTTTTTGCATCTGCAGCTACATCACGCGACAGATCGATCTGCTTGAACCTGGGCTTGGCGCTTGGGTAGTCTATCAGGACTACATATCTTGGTACTCCGAAACAGGCGTGAAGATGAATGATTTGTTGTTCACTCGCGTCACACGGCGGACGGACGGGGAGCTGCAGTATGAATACATCCATAATATTATGAGATGTGAGCATTCCGGCGCCACGACTCGGTATATATGGGATTACCACATGCGAACTGAGGAGGAAGGAGGCAGCGGAGAGATGTCATCTCTTCCGGGCCCGGGCATCCGCACAGGCGATGGCGGGGGCGATTTCCATAACAGAGAGTGCATCATGGCGGAATCCAAGTATTTAGTATGTCACGCACCAGCTGATTGAATGCAGTCTGGCTGTAGGTTCTGGCAGAAGTACAACATTGAGATGCGCTCAGATATGCTGTGCGGCGGGCATGCCTGGAACGTGTGCGACGCGGACAAAGGCATACACACTAAGGTATTTCTCACGAGTCAGCTTGAGCAGGGCCGTGGTTTCGATATCGTTGAGGATTGGCTTCTTGCAGCTGCAAAAGCAGGGTTTGAGAACCATCGGTACTACGGTCACGACAGGGACGTGATCAAAGCGTGGATCAGCAAGAACAAGGAGAATCCCCGGAAGGTTGCGACGTGGATGTTTCAGGAGCTGCGCTCATTTGTTTACTACCGGCCAACAGATGAGGGTAAGATTTTTACGCCTGGTGTGGCCTACGGCGCGGTTCACAGCGATGTTGAGTTCCGTGACCGCATTGTGTTGGATTTACGCCAAGACAAGGATGCTAAGGAGGGCAAGCGGTGCGAGAAGTGCACCCAGAGCTTGAAGTACCCCGTACCTGCGCACAAAAAGGACGAGCGGTGCAAGTCCAAGCATCAGAGCTTGGAGGAGCCAGCCTTGGCGATACACGTGAAGTCCGGAGCGACCGATGGCATGAGCTACGAGGAAAAGCAGAGCTACTTCTACTCGGTGTCTGCTGCCAGCGGGAGAGCAAAGAGCAAGGCAAAGGGAAGGTTCACCCGAATGCTCAAGCCCGAATGTATCGCTTTGCTGACAGGGTTAGGGCTGTCGACGCAGGGTAAGGTGGCCGACCTTCAGCAGAGACTGGAGGACGCTATGGCGAGCCACAAGGGACGCGACGGCGACGGCGACGGCGACGGCGGCAATACCGAAGGTGGCGCAGGCAAAAGCAGCAAAAAGAGGGCAAATAAAAAAGCAGGCCGGAAAAGGAAGCAGCCGGGCAACGCAGCGCGTGGTGGCCCTTCCTCCGGAGCGGCAGTGCGAGGCTCACGTCCCGCTGGGCGGGGCGGAGCAGCAAAGCGACAGAGGAGGGCGGCTCGGCCGGTGAATTACCAGGAGTCAGATCATGAGGAAGATCAAAAGGACAGCGACTGGGACGAGGGGGACGCAAATTCCGAAGGAGGCGAGATCTGGCTCTGCAAACATTGCAACCATCCCAACAGCAACAACCCTCCACCAGGCAGCGAAGATTACGTAGGCTGTGAGCTGTGCGGGCCCCCTGGCGGCTTTCCCGACAGCAGCAGCGAGGACGAAGCACTTGTCTGGTGAATTACTTGCATAGAATTCGTATTTGCCGCAGCAAAATTGTTTGGCTGATTTAGATTGACTTGGGCCTTCACGGTCGACAGTACGATGGTGGCTGGCACGCTTCGGTGGCTCGTAGTTCCACCGGAGGCGGGAATGCATAATCATTTTCTTTTTTGCAATATTTTTTTCCGCTTTTGCTTCATCAACATGCGGTTTTTTTGCTGTTTGCGCAAGCATTTGCCTTGTCACGGTTATAGGTAGGTGCGTGGTGCGGGGTGGTACGCAGGTGGCAGGCGATCGGTCGCGCCGGTGCGCGCTCAGCGCGCATTCATCAAGGATTTTTTGTTTCAAGTTTAGTGTTGTTTTGTTTCACTCACTGCTGTATTTCTAGCGGGGAATCAGTACTTCCGTGATATCAGGGATCGGGACATGTAATAATACTGTTTTGCGGGTGCAGAGCAAGAGGTGGCGCTAAGTGCCACCACATGCGTGGATTTTCCCGCCAAAGCAATCTTCATAATCAGTTTTAAGTTTTTTCTTTTTTATTCCATTTATCTATACATAAAATCTATGCATGACATGTAGCCGTCCACGATTTTGCGCTATAATATTGCTGGTGCGATGCAAGCAGTACGTGTTTGTCCTGGGTGGCACGGTGTGGTGGCGCCCAAGTGCCACCAGAGGTGAGATAAATCAGGAAAATAATTTGTCATTGATGCAGTGTTTGTTTATGTTTGTTTATTATATGTTTTAGTTGCAGGAAAGCGTTTGTAACATATCGTATACAATGAATTAGCGCGTATGACTAGCTGATTGACTGTAGTGTCGGTACGTCGGGCTGAGAGTCAGACGCAATAGGTATTAAAGTTTTTTTTGCAGACTTTTGCAGTAAAAAAGTTTTTTAGCATTAAAATAATGTTTTTACGAATAATACTGACATTTTAATCATTTACGCAAAATTTTGTTTCCCTACGACCGGACCTGGGGCGGCCCTTCGTATCAGGAAGAGGATCATAAGTTGTGCATCCATCATTTTGAGGTCGGGTTTACCCAACACGATGGTGCCCGGGAAGTCCGGGACGATCAAGACATGTATAGTGTAAGACATTCCGGATGGAAATTCGACTGTCAACTGCACGCGTCCTATTATCGCGCTCCGTTCGTCGTTGGCACCCCGGATGAATCCGAGTGGGCCTGTCTTAGTAAAATCGAACAGACGTCCAAACTTGTCTATGAAACGCCTTCCCGCGAACGATATTTGGGCCATGCTGTCGTCGCCGGTATCTAGGTAGCAGTTGAGTTCTTTCCAGTATAGTCTGGTGTAGCTCATATCCCGTGCCTCCGCTGGCGGGAGGTCTATCGGTTCGGCTCGGCTTGCCAAGGCCTGCTTCAACTCCGTCTCGGCAAACTGTCGCGCTTGTGTCCGCGCCGTTGCTCCGAGTTGGTCAGAGTCGTGCAGTGGGGTGAGCCCCGTTTGATGTATAGACGGGCTGTAATAATCCATCCGAGATGATGTATATTATGTTCTTCTAAGGATCAATAAAAACACTTTAATGAGATCGAACTGGATGTGGTCTGATCAAATCATGCTGATCACATGACATCACATGATAATCTAATCTAGAATGTCTAGTAAACCAATATATGACTGTAATAATGACCATGGTGCAACTGTATCACAGTCAACTGTGGTCATTATTCTGGATTCATGTGATAATTGGATAGATCGGTGCGGGGATGCAATACAGATGGCAAATTGGCAATGTTGCTGTGATTTATGGTAACAAACGGCAAAATATATGCAACTATCCGTCACGGTAATATTGGCATTACACAAGAATAAATGGTAATACTGCGGTAATTTCGAGTTCAACTGTCATAAAAAAGATAAGACGAAATATTCCGAATATTGCGGTCTTACACTCCCCCCGAACTCGATATCCCGTGCCCGCCATGACGGAATCGATCGCGTCTCAGAAGAGAGAATTCCTTAGCTTTCATGCTATACCGTTATCGAATCCATTAATCAACAAACTAAACCCCATTAATAGTTGGGAAAGCACCATCAATTACTTCTCCCCCCGTAATTAATATTTGTACCACTATTCAAGTAAACTAAACCTATGCTAAGCCAATCACGGAGAAATGTCCTTAGTCTAAAAACGAAAGTCAAACGTTGTAGATCACTCTCCGTCGCAGTCCATCGTAGCGCCACTATGCTCATAACGTACTATCAAGTAACATAGTACATTATTGAATGAGCATGAAGTCAACGGAAGTAAGCCGCGCACGTCAAATCATTTCAAATAGTCCGCGAATCGAACAATGAATTGATCGACAAGCTTCAAATACTGAGGCGTAGGCAATGCCTTCGTAAATACATCCGCCAGGTTGTCGTTAGTCCCAATCTTACGGCTAGTAATCCTCCCAGTCGTCATCGGCGGCGAGGAACGCGGTGGCGATTCAGAATTTTTGTGACGAGCTGGGTATACATACCTGGGCCTTCAACAGTTTATGGTAACAATCAGGGATCCGTGTTGACTGCCACCAATGGCTTTGGCAGTCAAAGGTCGAGACACTTAGCGCTGAAACACCATTACATTGTAGAGATGGAAAGATGGCAATGGTTTCGGACTCCTGTGTTGAAAGGGCGACCGTCGATTGCCGCTTCGACACCCAAAAGACTGGACCGGTAATAAGTTGTAATTCTCCAGATCGCGAGCGTCGAGTAAATTTGCACCTTCCAAGATCAGCGTCCGCGTAGGTCTGCAAGTCGACAGTCTTCCAATCGACGTTTGAAGGGAAGAATAACCCACGTTGATCCCGCAGGGAGCGATAAATCCTACTAATCATGCCATATGCAACGTCCGGTTCCTGATGCATGTAAATGCATAATCTATTACTGCATAAACAAGTTGTGGTTGTGTTTGGGAAATTGGCCAGATGAGCTCACCAGCAAGCTTGCGTAGAGGCCATTGTCTTAAAGTTGCATTGGCGTCCGCCGGTTGTGGTTCCAAATCGGTGCACAGGGTCGTGGTTGGCTTCGCGTTTTCAAAACCACGATCCTGCAGCAAACCGTCAATATAAGCCTTTTGATGGATCAACAACCCAGTATCAAGTCGAACAAATTGCATACCACAAAAGACTTCCACGTCGCCTTTATCCGTTAATCGAAACTGTGCCTCTTGTAGGCGCCGAAGTAGATTGTCATGTTGTTCTTCCCTCTGACAAAGTACGAGCATGTCATCCGTACGGAGCAAGACGACCCATGGCAATGACCTTTTATCCATGGCGAAGGTAGGCGGAAACTTCAACTGTGGATCCCTGAGGAAAAATATACATGCATCTACCGTCGACTGCAAGTATCCTATTTTTCTCAGAAAACGTGAAATGTGGTTATACCATCTTCTTCCTGCTTGAGGGGACCCATAGAGCGCCTTCCTTACTTTCCAAATTCTGTTCGGCCTTTCCTGCGACCTAAAATCGTCAGGAGGTATTGCGTGGCATATTTCGCCCATGTCTGCGTGGGAATAAGCTTGACTAAAGTCAATATGTTTTATGTACGCATTCATCGCAACCATCAACGAACAAAGGGTGAGCAAGAAAATGTGTTGAGCAACAGGCGAAGAGGTCTCATATGGGTTGAAATGTTGAAACGGTACCATTTGATTCCCGTAAATAACCAATCTGGATTTGTACTTCGATGCCCCGGACGCCTCGTCGACCTTAATAGCATCAACAAAGCCAGTTCCAATTGGTTTCACTTTTTCTTTGTCAGCATCATCCCATATAGCCCACTCCAAGCATCCGGCATCATACAACCCCTGTATCTCTTTTTCTCTTGCTTTTACCACCTCAGGTATCTATCGCAAAACCTTCTCTGGTTTTCGTAGGACACGTGTAAATAAACAAACGTCCGTGTATTTCACTTCTTCGTCGTCGTTCGCGAACTCAACGTCATTGTCCTCATTTGTTATTGCCATGTGATACCTGTGTGTCGACGTGTTTGCCGGGGTTTGTCTCCTCACTCTCCTACCACTCACTATATTCGTACTGGAGATATTTCCCTCAATGTCTCTTGGAGCCTTCTTTTCCTCCCTTAATCCGTACTTACTGTCAGGGAATACAATTACTCTCCCTCTCTGCTGCCTGATGGGAACCCTCCCTGTGTTCTGCCTCACGTTCCTTAGTGGTGTGTTTTCTACTTGTGGTGCTATCTCGAGACCAGGTAGATGGTTGCGGGGTCTTTTGTCCTCGCGATAATTTTGAGCGTCGTGCTCAACAATGACAATGGATGAGTCGTTGCTCTCTTCCTTTTTCACAGCTTCACTTTGAAATTCAACCGAATTTTCCGTCGAATTTTCACCCAAATTTTCCTGGGGTAGCAAGTGTGGGTTTGCAACAACGTGGTCTCCCATCATTTCATCACTCCATGCACACTCGTCTATGTTTGCAGTATATCCCCTAACGTGTGTGTTGAACCTTACATTCCTTTGCTCAACTACTTGTTTCTCCTTGAGCAAGTACACTCTGTACAACCTTCGAAACAAGTTGTAGCCCACAAGCACGCCAGGGGTTGCCATAGACATATTTTTTTCTTGTCGCCTCACCCATGCAAGACACCCTATAGGCTGCAAAAAGCCCATAGGTGGTCGTCTCTTAAGCGTAATTTCGTAGGGCGAGATTCCCTTGTACTTGCCTGTCGTCATAGGCGTCACCATCCTTATCACCCATTCAGCGTGCTCCATCTCCTGCCAAAACGCAGGAGGTAAATGAGCATCAATCCGCATAGCTGTTGATCTCGTCCCTGCCGTTCTGTGTTCTCTCTCTGCAATGGGATTTGATCTGGGTTCGTCTCTAGATGTGGTCTTAAGTATTATACCATTCGTGTTGCAAAACTCTACCATTTTGTTGGTTGCAAATTCTCCATCACATCTGATCTGCTTCACTGTGCGCCCAGTCTGAGCCACGAAGAACGCCACCACTTTTGCAACAAACGGCAAATACAGATCCTTCTTACGTGTGGGTGAAAAATTGTTGAACCCAAACCTGCCCTCCCCATCCTTCAACACTAGCTTGTAGCGATTACCTGTAAGCGACTTCGTTCGCCAGGGTCCTCTGAAGTCCATGTTCAGACTTTCTCCCACCCTAAATTCAGAATCAACATTAGGGTTCTCTTTGTAGACAGGTAAACGTGTTATCTTTGTATGTTGGCATCCGTTGCATACACTTGGCAATCTCTCTCGCCAGCCTTTGCCAACTATTGTCCTGCCGTACTTCAATGCCCATTGTTCCATCACCTTGACCCCTGCGTGGCCCAACATTCTATGCAAATCCATTGCTTTAATTGGCCTTTTAGGGATAAGGGGTCTGAGAGAAAAGTTGGCAACGGGCTGAGCCTCTGCATCCGCATGAGGGTCAAATCGTTCGTCTACTTTCAGCTTGCTGTCGTCAGCGATGTCGAGTCTATACAATCTATTTCTCATCATTCATCCTCTACAAATGATGTCTTCCTCATTGACCTTCACCGGGCGTTTCAATATAAACGCCTGGCTGTTTTGCAAAATGGTTGCAAACCCATAAGCATTGTCCAAAACGCCGGGGGATAATAGGGAGTAAGGGGTTTTGCTGCTGACGAGTGCGTCGCTGATTTCTAATGTCCCTTCTCTACCCCCACCTGACACTATAGGTATCGTTGCCTTCGCCCGCATTGACACACGCATCGTATGCTCGGTGATACCAGCCAGGTTCGCAGGTGCTCCCACTTGCACATCATGCATAGGCATAGACGTATGTACAAGAGTCCTGTTACACCCTGAATCAATAATCGTCGGTACCTTCTCTTTCGACGAGACACTTAAAGCCACAGCATGTCCCTCATCGTCCCGTTCCACCTGCTGCATACCCACAGCAGTGTCAACTAATGTCGCAGCTATGTTGGTATGTACCCTGGATGGTTGGTAGGTTGAAGGTCGCATCGCCGGAGGCGCCTCCAATATCGTGGGACGGCTCGTGATGCGGTAAGTTGGAAAACCTGACAACTTGCGGTATATGTCTGAAAGTGTTTTAGAGTCGTACCTAGATGGTAGTTGGTACCTCGTTCCCGACTGACCAGTCGGCACAATCTCGTAGCGCGTCATCCTATGATAGGCAAACATTGCGAAGTCGCGCCTTACCGATCCAATTCCACACGGCGGCAAAACTCTTGATTCGTCAGGCTTCGCAGCGGGTAGAGTTCGTCATTTTGAGCATACTTGCAGAAGTCCCTATGGGCCTTCCAATCTCTCCTCTGATGCAACTTGCAGCAGTAGAACACCCAGTTGCATCCTTGACACCTAAACATAGGTTTCATAAGCGTCTCGATTTGGTCGCAGTACTCGCATGAACGTGGCGGTAGGGGCCTGGAATGTGGCATATCAGCGGGATATATACCTGGAGGTTGATAGTCGCCACAGTGCCGGCAAAACCCCACCATTGACTGCCAGCTAGATGGAAAGATATTGAAACCCAGCCTAATACTCCAATACTCTATCTCCATGATTGTCGCGTGGTTGTAGCAGTAATGCACATCTATGCACCAAAACCAGGGCCCATCCACCAAAGGGGGGTGGGAACATGATGTCGTAGTAAGTAGTAAGCTGCCAGGCACAGCATTTAATGTATAAGCAATTCCCAATTTGAAACGAGTCTCGGGCCTAATCTTCACTTCCCCTATGGGTCTTCGAACTTCTACTTTGCCTTCCCCTACAATAGGGACCGGTACAGTGAAGTGTACCAACCAAGACAATGGGACACAATATCACAAATCTTTTTGCTGGGGTACCATACGGCTCCTCTCGTGGGACAATATAGTTGATCGGGGCATCCATTCGCCATGAAGCGGGCCAGTGTCAGGTGGCACTGGAAAACCACACGGATCGTCAAGTCGTCTGTACAATTTCTTCGTAAAAGCCCAAATGTTCAGTTTCGTTCTGAAATCATTTTCGTCAATCCGTTGCTCCCTAGTGAGGGACTCCCAAGGTATCTCGTCGGGCCTTAAGCCCGAGAAGGACTTATAATCCAAATGTGGACCAACGACACCCTCGGCCGCTAGTTGTTCCAACTTATTTTCCGTATTTCTCGCTTCCTCAATCTCACCCTCATTCTCTTCCCCTTCAACACCCAATGTCTTTTCCTCCATCACTTCTGAAGCGGCTGACGCGCTTGTAGTAGTTGTAGCGCTCGCAAGATTCGGTGTTGTCCTAATAGGTAGAGCCACGGTGAGATCATCATCATCTGGATCTGAAGGTACCCGTTCTTCATCGCCGTCCACGGCTAGAGCAATCACAACATGCCCGTGCAGATCCATCGCTTCTTCCACGTCTCCGTGGAGCCCCGAGCCTCCCCTTCGACGTAAGTGGTCGACCCATCCCTCGCCTATCACATATTTTATAGCATTAGTGCTACTACCCTGAGTGTTGTCAGACTTGTCACTCTCGGCCCGGACCTTGATGTGTTTGTTCACATCCTTGTTGATAATCTGTTTCACATACTTCTCAGTGACGTCGTCGTAAAACGGCTCGCTGTTTTCGACACTCATGCTTCGCGCGATCTTGACGGGGACAAATTCGAGCCACACGTCTGCGTTCTCACAATCGATAGGTACCTCGGCCACTTCGTTGTTCGGCCCTTGCACGGTGTGTGCGCTCATCTGTATCATCACTCATGACCAACGGGCAGTCGTAGTATGCACACGCACCGTTGATATCGATGTGGGCGCATCTTTTGAGTGGCTTGAGAGCCTCCTCGTCGCCCTTCTGTTTCTTCGCCGGCGGTTCGTTTGGTGTCCCCTCCTGAGCTGCGGGGATCTGCATTCCATTAATTACAAATGAGTGTTGTCCGCCTAGATCAAGCTTGTTTACCTTAATGGTCTCAGGCGGTAGCTTGTATAACTCCTCCACGGCGATCTGGCCAAGCTGGGGGTTATCCTCTATCATCCGTTCCACCGTCAATCCAGCCCATGCGTCATCGACTTCGTCGAATTTCCGCTCCGTTGCGGGGTTTGCCACGTAGACCACAGGTTTTACAACATTGACTTTGGGCTTGCGCGGGTCACGGGGACGGTTGTTGTTCGCGTTGCGAGGTGGGTTGGCACGTTTGCCATTGGTAGGTGTACGCGATTTTGATTTGGTAAAGTTGTTGCTGCCACCACGTTGGGTCGGCCCCCTCATCTTACACTCTCCACCAGTGTGGGTCGGCTTGTTGGAGCGCACCGAACGCGGCAATTTTTCACAATATGATTCGGCTTGCGACAATTGAAACAGACTTTGCAGTCTCTTGCAAGAAAACTGAAACAGGTTGTGTAGAGGTACCCGTTTTTCTCTGCGGCCGTGACACCTCTGCCGCTTGTGCCATTTCCTGAATACGGGCACACAGTTAATTGTAAGTAGGCTTCTGAGCATCGGGCTTAGACCAGTAGAGTGGCCCAACTACATCTCCTACTAATAAATGTTTTTCTTCGTTAATCCACTGTAACGTAGCAACACACTGAAATTGATCGGAAAATCAAGATGACGCTGTGCTAGCTTCTCGTACCTATGTGCCTGACGTTCTATCCAGTCCTCTAGCTTCGTCTTCTCGGTTACCTTATCCATGAACATCTCTTGCAGTAGCTTGTGGTTTGAGATCGGCCCAACCAATGCATACTTCTCACTTAACCTCGCCCACATCTCTCTGGGGTGATTACCTGCCCTCCTTATCGTTAACATCGCTGGGTGGCCCTGTAATGCATTAGCCAAGTAAGACCATAACTTAACAATGCAGGATAGCCTTACCTTGTCCGGTAGACACTGCTCCAGTTGCTCAAACGTGAAGTTGGGGCCCAAAGCGTCAATCGCAGCCTTCTGCTCCTCCAGAGGCATGGCGGGGTCACCAGCTTGCTTCTTTTCCGTTGCCTTCTTGAGCTCCGCAGCAGTAGGTGTAATGTAGGTCTTCAGCTCACCTAGAGGCATCGGACCATGCTCATCTGCAATGAAATTAGGAACTTAGGGTCAACACCCTCCACAAACTGCAAGAATGCCCATCGCCACTCGTCATACGCAGACGCAGGCTTACTTGGCAAGCGTGTGCAACTCAACGCAACTTGCGTTCGCTCATAACCAGACGGGCTGTAATAATCCATCCGAGATGATGTATATTATGTTCTTCTAAGAGTAGTATAGGGTGCCACTTGGGCACAGGGTTTCAGTGCAGTTTCATCGCACAAACCACACTAAGAGCCGTTATTGTGTTTTGAGGCTACCTATTCTCTCTAAGTTCAAAACAACAATTTCATCAAAATCTCTCTTCCTATTCATAGTTTATTATTTCAAGACATTCTTCAAGACATCTTCAAGACATCACAATAATTAAAGAAATTACGCAAAATGACAAGAAATGCGAAAACAAAAAAACATTTTTTCTGTTTCAGCAAAAAGGCAATAGAAACGGCTCTCCTGTTCATTTCGCAAACAAACAATACAGAAAGCATTTATAAGCAAATAAGGCTTAGTCTTACAAGTTAATTTCTATTTAAATAATTATAAAGACACATAAGGATGACGACGTTCAGGATTTCAAAAGGTTGCGTAATGGTTAAGAATAATGAAAAAAGACCTATGGTGAAAGTTCAATGGAGAGAAGGAGGAAAAGTTATGTGTAAGAGTTTCTGCATAGGAAAAGGCAAATCAAAAGAGCAGGCATTGGAAGAAGCAAATAAATATCATAAAGAAGTTGTAATACCTAAATATGAAGAATGGAAAATAAATTACGAACGTGAAAGAAAAGCAATTAAAAATGAAAAAATCAAGAAATGGATAATCAAAAGTTATATTTGCGAATGTGGAGCAGAGATTACAAATGGAAGTAAATGTAAACATAAGAAATCTAATAAGCATAAAGAAAACGTAGAGTTATTAAAATCTAAGGTTGAACAAGTTAAGAATGAAGAAGACGAAAGATGTAGTATGTGTGGTTATATAGAAAATAATTGCCATTGCGGTTCAGGATATAGCAAGTAAATTATCTCCGACACATTGGAGATTATCTTGGAAAGACAAAAGATTAATAGGATTTATGGGTTTTGCTAGCATAGCATAGCAGTACAACAATTACGCAGTCGGAATTGAAATCATTTAGACGGATGTATGGGCGAATTTTATGTTAGAGACAAGGACACACCATTATATAGAGGCACACAAGGACACAGGACACACCACACATTTGAGACGGCAAAATTATTTTAATTTTATAAAATTATATTTCTTTAGATATATTTATCAAACATGGAGACACACACGTATAACGGCAAAGTCTACAGGTTGGATAGATTAAGGGAATATAAGATAAATTATGAAATTAAACTTGTCAGGGGTCGGGACGTCCTATATATTAAACCAAATGTAAGGGGGTATAAGATAGATTCACCGACAGCCCAAAACTACTTGAACCAAGTAAGAGGTGCGGTGTATTTTGAACACCATGCTATTCCAATAGCACCACCTTTACCTACGATTGAAGAGAAAAAAGAAATCAAGGAAAATGTCAGAGACTTGATGCGATATGGCAATTACGAAATCAAGCGAGACGACAGAAAGGAGCACAAACTTGGAATAAACGAAAGTATTTACAGGGTTGTGTTGAATGGAAACTTTCGGTCTTTCACTATGCGAGATGTAATAAGATTTATTGAAATCATATTGAACGACTTTTTAAAACGACAGGGTCAAAGAGATAAGGTTGATGTAGGTATTGAGTTTGTAGATTATTATGGCAAAGTATCTACATGCCAACATTATGTCAATGAAATCTCGGTTGAAAAAGTTTTAGAAAGATTGTCGTCAATATTTCAAAGCAACGAAAGTCTTTATATGGATGAAAGTGGCACCAACTTTGATAAATTAAAGTTTGTATTGAAATCTGTTAAAATGCCTACTGGCGGAGCAAGGCTACAGGTTTTGAACAAACTTGATGTATATAGAAAGAAAGGAGTAATCTGTATTACTAATAGCGATAACTTATGCTTGGCCAGAGCAATCGTTGTAGTAAAAGCAAAAATTGAAAACACCAAAAATACAAAACAATAATGATGGGACGAAAGATACAGCAGGAAATGGCTGAGGATTTGCATAATGAAGCGAAAGTTGTTAAGGATGTGTGCGGTCTCCCAGAAATTGATACCTTTGCTAAGCACATTAAATATAATTTGGTCATTGTAGAGTTTCCTGACCAAATCGTCTATAAGACTGATTTAGTAGATGAGAAAGGCGAACGGCTGACAAACCTTTACATTCTAAAAACGGAAGGGCACTACGATGCCATAACCAATATGAAGTCAATGCTAGGAAAAAAGAATTTCTGCGAGTTGTGTCTAAGGGGATATATGGAAAGACATGCATGCGATGCTAAATGTAGTATCTGTGAAACCAAGGGTTGTAAGGGAATAAATGACAAGAGCCAGTGGAAAGAATGTGAGAAATGTAATAGAAAGTTTCCAAACACTGAATGCTTTAATAATCACATGAAGACAAACTGCGATGTTAAAGCGAAATGTAAATCGTGCGGTCTTAATTACAGAAAAAAGGACATACACAAATGCGGATATGCGAAATGCAGTAATTGTAAAGAACTGAAACCACTAGAGCACCAATGTGAAATAGTCCAAAAAGAAATCCTACCGCCGTCAGAACAATACATATTCTTTGACTTTGAAGCGACACAGGACACAGGCGAGCACATTGTAAATTATGCTGAAAGTCAGTATTACGATGCTAAGGAACAGCCAGTCATTCATAAGAACATTCAAGACTTTTGTAATTGGGCTTTTGACACTAAACACAGCGGATTTACCTTTATCGCACACAATGCCCGCGGTTATGATTGTCAGTTTATCCTTAGATGGCTAGTTGATAACAAACAGACACCATTTGTCATTTACCAAGGCGGTAAGATAATGATGATGACACATAAGAAATACCGCTTCATTGATAGTTTGAGTTTCCTTACGATGCCATTGTCTGACTTTCCAAAGACATTCGGACTAACGGAACTTAAGAAAGGATACTTTCCGCACTTCTTCAACACAGACAAGAACAAAAACTATGTTGGGCTCATGCCACACAAGAAACATTACGGCTACGACACTATGCGAGGAGATAAGAGAAAGGAGTTTTTAGAATGGTATGAACAACAGGTTAATAATCACAACCACTTTGATATGGCGAAGGAAATCGCTGAGTGTTGTCATAGCGATGTTGATATACTTAGAAAGGGCTGTATAGATTTTAGAAAGCAGTTTCTTGAATTCGGTATTGACCCTTTTCAATATACAACTATTGCGAGTTGTGTTATGGCTCTGTATCGTGCTAAGTTTATGCCTGTTAATTCAATTGCGGTATTGAAAGCGGAAAAACAAAACAGGATGGTTTCAAGGGCTTGTGTTGAATGGTTAGCCTACAGAAGCAGACTAGACAAAACCGATATTAAACACGCATTCAACGGAGGTGAAAAAATGTTTCAACTCTGGCAATCTCGTGTGTATGTAGATGGCTGGGATGAGAAAAACAAAACCGCTTATGAGTTTTACGGGTGTCATTGGCACGGCTGTCAGAAGTGTTGGAACGGCAATGCAATGAATGCCAAGAAAAATAAGACTATGGGCGAACTATACAAGGAAACAATGAGAAGAGAAAAACAACTGAGCCAACAGGTAAAAGTAATAAGTGTCTGGGAATGTGATTGGAGCCTGATGAAAACCAGTGAAAGACTGGCCGAGGATACCAACGAACGAATTATGGAACAAGAAGGATTAAACCCACGAGAAGCAATGTTTGGAGGTAGAACGAATGCTTTAACATTGTATTGGAAATCACGACACAGCGACGAATACGCGAAATACATTGACATATGCTCACTCTATCCGACCGTTATGTATTATGACCTTTACCCTAGCGGGCACCACGAAATCATCAGACCAAATGATGATAATCTCCGACATGTCGGAGATAAACGAAAAGATATGCGAAACAAAATAAGAAAAAAGGAATATTTCGGAGTGGCTAAGGTTAAGATGCTACCGCCGAGAGGATTACTACACCCAGTCTTACCAAAAGCGGACAGAGGCAAGATGATGTATTACTTATGCGATAAGTGCGGGATGACTGAGCACCACGGAGAATGCAAGCACACCGACAATGAGCGGGCAATAACAGGAACTTGGGCAACTCCAGAAATTTACAAGGCCTTAGATAAAGGGTATAAGTTAATGAAAGTATATGAAGTATGGCACTGGAAAGAACAGAGCAGTAGCCTATTCAAAGAATACATAAAGACATTCTTGAAGGTTAAGCAGGAATCAAGTGGATATCCAGCAGGATGCAATACGGCCGAGGAAAAACAAAACTACATAAGCAGTATGGAAATCAAAATGGGTGTTAAGATGGATGAAAACAAAATAGAAGAAAACTCAGGTCGCCGTGCGGTGGCTAAGTTGTGCTTGAACTCCTTGTGGGGTAAGTTTGGAGAGAAGCAGAACAAAAAACAAAACAAAATGATAAGGGATAAGGAAACCCTATACAAACTAATGAACGATAAATCAGTGGATAACATAAACATTAACATAATCAACGACGAAATAATAGAGGCCAGTTATGATTTAAAACAGGATGCGGTCAGCGACCCGATTAAGACAAATATTGTAGTTGCTCTATTTACTACCTGCCACGCGAGAATGAGACTTTATGAGATGATGGACAGACTAGGCAGGAGAATTCTATACCACGATACGGATAGTGTAATATATACCACAGACCTGACGAAAGGCGAAGATGATGTAAAGACGGGCAAACTACTCGGGGACTGGACGGATGAATTAAAGGGAGCCAAGATAAAGACCTTCGTTGGAGGCGGGGCAAAGTGCTACGGATACTTATTAGATAACGGCAAAGCCTGTATGAAAGTAAAAGGATTTAGTATGAATTACGAGACGAAGAAGGCCTTAAACTTACCTAATATGTTAAGTGTAATCAGTTGCGGGCTTGGTATTAAAAACACTGAATTATTTGAGAAGGGTAAAAATGAACTGGCGGACTTGTTAGAGACTGAGGAAGAATTAAGGATTGCTAAGCGAATTGAGAAGTCTGGAAAAGTTGTTATAGTAGAGAATAACAAGATAACACGGGACAAACAAAAGAAAAGAATAACAAGCGAATACTTAGAAAAGATATTTAGTTTTACATATACGAAAAGACAAGTTATCGGAATTGTAGAGAATGCGATTGAAACACGGCCGTTTGGATATTAATGATGTTTAGTATAGCAAAAACAATATAGGTTTTTTGGGTTATGGAGTTAAACTTCATAATTTTTTTATTTATTTATTTTTTCTATAAAATATATACCATATACTATACTATGACCACCCTCACCAGACTATGCGAGAAGTTTGAGAAACTCTCTATTGAAAATAAAAAAGAAACATTTTCTCTTACCGATGTTAAAAAAGATAATTACTGACGAAATCCAAATGATTGAAAAGGCACGGGCAGGCAAGCCAAAGGATACTTTTCCATTTGGTAAGTATAAAGGTAAAAAAATTCAAGATGTAGCAGTTATTGATAAGCCATACCTTGAATGGGTTATGAAACAGCCTTGGTTTGAGAAATTTACCGACATTAAAAGTGAAGTAAAAAAATACATTTAATAAGAATTATTTTGTAGTATATATATCAATGACAGACCTAAGCACCAAGCAGGACTACTTGAATGAAATTGAAAAATGGAACATTGACAGCGAAGTTAAGAAACCCACTATTAAATGGACTAAACCCGACATTGTTTCTTTCTATGAGCAATATAAACCAAGAGATGATAATGTGAAAGTAGTTATTCCTTTAGAAAACGTGTTGGACGAAGAGCAGAGCACTCCTTTTACGACTGCAGATTTAAAAGATGGAGGGGTTTCACCCCCTACCATACCCCGCGGTTTGGAAAGGACAAAGTCCCTTCCACGGGATTACTGAAATAAAGGCTAATGTAGGGTAGAAATTGCAAAGAAAGAAGAACAACAACACGAAGCAGACATTTTTCTTCAATATGGTAAGTATAAAAAAATGAAAATTGAAGATGTTGCTAAGATTGATAAACCATACCTTGAATATTTAATTCAACAACCTTATTTTAATAACAAAGATGCGGTAAAAAAAATATTTGTGATGATATTACATTGTCTTCCACTAAATTTTTTTTGGCTTTACCAATCCTCTATAAAATTAGCGATAATATTGACATTTCCACCATTATTAGTAGTAGAAACCGATTTCTGTGTAAAAGTTAATACATCACTTGGAGACAGATTAAATATCATAATTTCTTAGATTGATTTGTTGAGTTGAATTAGCATTAACATATATTTTAAAAATCGTCGTTCCGTTGGTGATAGCAGTCGCTGTTGTGTCGGTATCAACTATTGAATATTTCGTATCTACATCCGCATACACTGCTCCAGTTAATGTTCCATTAACCACCATTCTGACGACATTAGTTTTTGAGTCTTCATTACTGATGCTTATTAATGATGGATACACTAATGAATAATTGTCTAAGTTAGCACCAGCACTATCATATTTAGCCTTATTTCTTATACTCAATATCGGTCTTTCCGTTGTGTGGCTACTTCAGCACCCTCAATTGAATTCGTTATACTTGTATTAATAGTATTCGTTCCTTCAATGAATAAACTGGCACTCGCCGTTTTAAGAATTTGTATTCCAGTCTTTGCATCATTTCTCATGACTGCCGTAAAAGGTAATGTTGTATTTCGCAGGCTTACACCTTCATTCGCATTCGCATACTCAATCATATGAACTAATTGAAATAATCCTGTTATGGGATTTTCAATATAGAACTTAATTGCACCAAAACCAAGATACTGAAATTGAATTTGAAATACATTTCCTTTGCTCCAGTCTAAGGCTGGCATAGCATAATTTCCATCGCATGGGTCGTCCCAATCTTCTTGGTCAATATAATCTACAGCATTTCCCAAACAATGTGCGATATTCATTCCTGCTTGATTTTTGTAAAAATAAAATCCATCATTAAGGTCGTTTCCTATTCCAATAAATGAATAGTAATCTTTTGTATCATCCGTTGTCCATAGAGCAGTAAAGCGAGCAAGGACACCTGTTCCAGTTCTATATTTTATTCTCCTTTTACTTACTAATCCAGCATCCGCCGTCGCATTTGCTTGAGTTTTCAATTCAGCCATATTTTCCAAAAATGACACACTTGCTTTAGTTTCTGTTTTTGTCCATATCCTAGTATTAATGGTATATGGAAAGATTTCCTTGTAATACTGGTGTTAATTGACCTACTACTGCTTCGCCAAAAGCGGTTTTTGAATTATTTGTTTCCATATTACCATCATATCCAACACTTACATTTATAAATTCTCCATCTGGATTTTGTGCGATTAAATTTCGCTGGTGAGTAGTCATCTCTTGGGTATATAAAACAAAAAAAATATTTTTTATTTTTATTATTCTTTTTAACTCATCAAAATTTCAATTCCCTTCACGACAATAGTCCTCTGAAGAATAGCATAAGTGTAATAATTCAATTGGACTGCTCCCTCCGCACTCCATTCATACCGCCGTTCGGTATCCAAGGACAGACCAGCCACTTCATAACCCTCTTCTTCTCGCTTGTCATAAAGAGGGCGGTTGTGATCCCAGAAATCAACGTGGAACCAGTTATATTTATACACATTAGAGTTCAAAATAGCAGAACCCTTTACCTTTTCCTTCAAAAACATATAATCCTCATCGCGGGAGCAAGTGATATCAAACTGCTGAATTCTATTACTATCCAAAGTAGTGTAATAAGAAGTAATCTTAGCCTGTGCTCGGTTATCGCAATCAAATGCTGTGTTTGAAGTTTCAGTATTATTAAACCCGCTAGTGTAAATTCGGCGAATTCTCTCACCCTGCGAGCGGTTCATCTTCAAAACAAATGACTGAGTTCCAGCCGCGAGATTAGTTTTCCAAGAGATAGGGTATTCAGTCTTGAACGAAAAGCCTTCACCCGCAATCTTCTGTTGAACACCCAAGATAACATTAGGGTCGGTTTCAACAGCAATAAAGAGGTTAAGGTTGGTAATCGCCGCGGGCTGTGCGGTGGCTGTTGCTCCTGCTGCAACACTTTTCGCATCAGTTCCATAGAATATGGTTTTCTGTGTTCCCTCCCACACAATCCTCAAATCAAGAATTTCATTAAAACCAATAGTCTTATCAATTTCAAAAATAGTTCCAAAAAGCATACCAAGAGGAATAGACACATTTATTACCGGCGAGTTTCCAGTATTGACTGCTGGGGCAATTACTACAGCGGGGTCTTGACCAACACTTCCACCCTCAAAATACTTCGACTCCTCATAAGATACATTTACAACAGAGGCAGCACCAGTTCCATTAGCAATGAGCAAATCATCATGACGACGAGCATTGATAGATGGCGGAGAAATTGCTCCTGCGATAGCATTACCATAAACATTCAATGTCGCCCGAAGATGAGCATCGGTATCAATACTACCCGCTACAGTCGCAGCACTTGCTATTGGCCTGCATACACGTTAGCAGTAAAGGCGGTTGTAGCACGCCCATCAGCATTACACTTTTGAAGCATGGATCCGTATCCAGAATTAGCCCCGTGGTTATCCAAAGCCATAAATCTATCATAAGAAATCTCAGGCTTCCAAATCATCTTAGTGTAATTACCAACGTGTTGAAGATTACACAGATACTGACCGCTTCTGCTTCGTAGTTCAATCGTCTTAATCATTGGCAGGCAGTCCATAGGAATTCTGTTATAATTACCAATTCCGCCAGTCGTCGGTGTGTAGGTAAATCGCAACACACTCCTCGCAAGGTTCAAAGGACGAGTTGGAATTTCAAAGGTTGATTCAATTCCCCGACACGTGTAATTGGCACACTCGCTAGACTTTCGCGGGCAGTAAGTTTGTTAAGCGAATACTTACCGCGGATAAGTTCGCTTTGGCTGTGTGTAAGTTCTCCTCCATATTGGACAGGCATTTTTCTTTTTTTTTGAAGTGTTGTATATCTCAAAACTTGTTTTGAGATTATTAACTAATTCACGAGAATATATTTATAGAAAAAAATAAATAATTCTAAAATAATTATTGTTTATTCATCAATCTTATTAATGTGCCTTTTTGAAGTAATATTGTTATGAAAACTTTGCTTACTACTAAGTTTTACATTACAAGTTTCACATCGCCATGCGCCACATTCCGCACAATGCCCTTTTTGTTTGTTGTGTTCGCAAAAGTTGTTCGGCTTACATTCTTTACATATATCTTATATTTACATCAAAAATAATTCACTTTGATTTCAACAAATTAAAGAATGAATTGAATAAACTAAAATAATTAGTTTCACGATAAACCAATAATGTCATAACAATCCCAAACCATTAAGATTAATTGCTTGGTCGTTTTCGTCCGTCAAGTAAAACCTAAACACATTGTTTGAACTAGCGGACAATGTTTTTCCATACTCAGACCCGCTTCCATCATAAATGACAGAGCCGAAAGGAATTTCGTTTGCTGTGTATATTTCTTGTAGCACATGATTATCACCTTCATTCACCAAATCCGATTGAAGATACAGAGTTTTTTCGCCAGTTAGAATAATTACATTTGGCGATTTAATAAAATCATTAGCAAAGAAATATGTTGAGTTTCTATCAAAACCCATTACCTCGTGAATACGTGTATCAGCATCAAATATAAACCGCGGTTGAATACCTTTATTCTCTGACACACTGAATGTTAATTTGCCGTCCTCTGGTTCTATGTTGGTATTATTACTGGATACAACATAAGTATAATTATTTGGGCTGTCTGCGGATAACACCTCAGATAGTTTATTTTTTAGATTGTTCATTGTGTAGTTTCCTCAGGTATTGTAATTAAAGCCTCATATCCGTCTTCGGATAATGTAAAAGTATTATATGGTGAAGCCACAGAGTAATACGATTTCGGCACATAAATATGAAGAATTTTACAATGTGTGGGATTGTCTAGACCCTTCATATTGACTTCGTGTGTAAAGTCGCTGTCTGTCCCCGTTATTCTATTTTTGCTATTTATGTAATAGATACCCGAACTTCTTCCTCCCTTATAGTCCATTGTTATATTATACAAATAAATATTTTAGATAAATGTATTAAATGCTCGCATAACCATTCTGTGCTTTCAATTTTTCCGCTTCGTCTTCTTTTAAGTCTGTGTAGCCACTAGCAAATTTAAATCGCACTCCTTTTGCTCGCTCTAAAAGAAACCGCATTGAGTGCCATCCACATGTGTCGCTTGTATCAGATTGTTGTTTACTTGATTAACTTTCATTAACAAATAACTATCAGGATTACTTCGGTCAATTAGCCGTTTCATTTGTTGTTGAAAGTCTTCCGTCGGTTGATATTCAGCCAAAGGGTCATACACTTCAACACTCTATCTTTATTTAGACTTACCCATATAGCCATCCAGTGTTGTCCTTTTTTATTGCTCGGGTCAGTATTCATAATAAATCCGTATTGCCTTCTTTTTTCGGGATTTAATTTGTATATTTCATCACTCGCAATCGTTCCTAAATACCAGTCATGTTTTTTCATTATGTCGTTGATTTCACTCGTCATTAAACCTTTTCCGCTAGTTGGAGATAATCCAATTCCTACCGCATCTGATTCTGGTTCGGTTTCTGCTTCAGTCATATTTGCTTGCGCATCTTCAGGCTCTTGTATAATGGGTTCTCTTTATTGTCTTTTCCTTTCTTCTTGTTTATTGTCTTGTTCTTCTTTATTGTCTTGTTCTTCTTTGTTCTCCTTGTTATCTCCAACACGTTGGAGATTGTCTACTTCTTCTTTCTTTTTTGCTACTGCACCTTCTCTCCATAAATCAAATTCAACCCATGCTTGTTGTGAATTCAACACTTGGTCAGTTATAATTGGACTTTTGTATAGCCATTGTTTTAACATTTCAGAATAGTTTATTTTACCACCTCTTGATGGTTTTATGTCAGGGATAACATGCCCAATAAATCTTAGTTTTTGAATAATCTTTTCATTAGAAGGATGTGCATTTCGTCGTTTCTTTCTAATAGTCTCAGCAAACATACCATCAATTATTTTTTCCCGTTTTGTTTGTTTATGTTTCTCCTCTTCTTCCGCATCCTTTACAATAACTCCCTTCGTTCTCCTTGGCGGTCGTCCTTGTGGTGGTGGCGGTGGCGGTTTTATCATAGGCGGGGCTAGTGGAGCCATCAATAAACCCTGTCTATGTCGTCGTTCTGCCTCTAGTTCCTGAATAAGTCGTTGTTCCTTCTTCTGTTCCCTATCCTTTTCTTCCTGTCTTTCCTTAATCTCCGCCAGTTGTCTTTTATGTTCCCTATCCATTGTTTCTTTTAGTTCCTTAGAATCGGCTATGTCTTTTCTTTCTTGTCTCTTCTTTTCTTCTTCAGCATCCGCCTGTGCTTTTTTCTCTTTTTGGTCAATCTCATCAATCTTTTCGTATTTATCCTTCTTAAGTTTGTCTAAGTGGTCATTAATGGCTGTTCTCGTATTCTGCTCAATCTCAGACAGACTCTGGACTTTCCTTAAGTCTTCTTTTCGCTTAGGTGTACGCTTTGATTTTGGTCTGCTTAAGTATTTCATAAAAAGTTTAACAATTTGAAGTGTGCTCATATCATTTGTTTTATTGCCAAAATTAAGATAATATTTTTTACCCTTCTGGATAATATACGGCTTCCCGCTTTTGTTTCTATAAACCCGCGGGGGTCTTAATTTCTGTTTCTTCGTTTTCATTATATAAAACAAAAAAATATTTATGTGCTATATCAAAATATCTTTTAGAATTTAAGGGCACCGCATCCTCTCTGCTTTCTCTTGCCATATCCGAGTTTTGAAGCGGTGGCTTGGACAGACCCAGCATAAGGAACTCCAATACTGCTTAAGGCTCCCGCAGTTCTAGAAATTACTTTGTTATCACGAAGGAATTTATTAACAGCCAAAGCCGTTTTCCCAACCTTTGCCCAGTTAATTTTACCGCCAGCCTGCCCCTTGCCTCCTTGCTTCTTCTTGCGACCAGACTTCTTTTTACCTCCAGCCATTGTGCTTGAGTTAATAGTTCGTTTGCCGATTGTTGGAATGACTTCAACACGAGTTGTTTTTACTACCATATACTATATAAAAAATAATTAATTCTAAATTTTTTTTACTTTAACCGATAAGCAAAATTTTTTCTTAACTCATCATCAACACTTGAAACATAAAGAAAATTAAATCTCTCCTTTGTTGCTTCATAATACTTTTGAAGAAAGTAATCAAAGTCAAAAGATAAGTCTAAGTGTTTATACACGAGTTCCATTTTATCCTGAGACTGGCTTGGAAAGATTAATAGATAATCTAACTGCTTAATGGCTTCTGGTCGTAGGTCGTTCAGATACTGACTAGACATAATCACCTTTGATTTATAGTGCCTATTCTTTTTTAACAAATCGCTTACGGACTTATCTCTTAAACCGCTTCCTAAATCATCCAAAACAAAAACAACCTCTGGAGAAATATACTTACTTGGTCTTTCTTTCGGTGCTTCATTTGTCTGTTTCTTTTTCTTTTCCAAAGTATAAAAATTGTGGTTTCTCTATTTCCTTCTTTAGTCTTGTTTTACTTCTCCTTCGTGCTCTTCATCCTGCCTGTTCAGTTTGTCTAGTTCATAGTCTATCACATTCACCCCGTCTGATTTGAGAAAGGTATAAATTGCCATTGGGTTGCCTCTGTTCTTAAAGTGCTTTACCATTGCTTTATAAATGTAGTCCTTGTGAATTGTTGAAGCGATAATGACAATACGGGTTTTTTTGTCTGTTGTCCGTTTCAGTATTTCAAAGAGTGCTGTCGTCTTACCGCTCTTCTTACGGGCAAGTAGAAATATGTTGGCATACGGCTCATTAAATAATTTATAACCCTTGGCCTTTTTGTTTCCATCACCCTCTTGTTTTACTGGCTTCACCTTGACATTGTTTATCTTAAGCATCATATATATTATTAAGCAAGAAATAGTTATGAATTTCTAAATTCATACATTGTTGCTACGCAACGAATTCCAAACACACAACAATTCGTCCCGCTAAATTTCCTGTGTCAATATTTCCGCTGTCAGTTTCAAGGATTTTAAATGTATATTGGCCGTCAGTCCATCCGACAACACCCAAATTATAACCGAGATTTGAAATGTTTGCTATATTACTATCCGCGAATGTTCCAATAATTCCAATTCTATCCATGTAAAGAATTCTGGTTTTGGTTTCGGTCTGGTCGTTCATATAGTGGATAAACTTAACATTCATTTTGGTGGGTGTGAATGACATTTGGATATTCTTATTAAATGTTTTGCTTCCTCCCGCAAAATCATTGCTCAGAAAAATAATCTTTTGGTAT
Organism: Paulinella micropora; assembly: GCA_019918135.1. Lineage (NCBI taxonomy): Eukaryota > Cercozoa > Imbricatea > Euglyphida > Paulinellidae > Paulinella > Paulinella micropora. The sequence continues at coordinate 370,310 of WBZZ01000162.1, forward strand.
TTATAGTCAGTCATGGTTATATTACTACTCATAAACTTTTTAATAATCAAAATATTTTCGCGGACTGCCTGCGACTTTTACTCACGGATAAGTGAAAAAAAGAATATAAGTTGTGTTTATTGTATTCAAAAAGGTATAGATACTAAATTTAAATGTATTTACAAACCGATGAGTGATTGGTGTGTTAGTTTTGATGAAGCACTACCTTTAATCTGTAATATGTTGAATTCTAATGAAAATTCAACATTGGATAATAGATGGTATATGACACATATATACGAATGCTCATTTCTTTGAAGAAGGCGATGGAAGGCATATCCCAATCAAAAGTGTTAAAATACCGACATAAGTATTAGCAACCTCACAAGGTAAGTTCTTTTCAGATAGCCTTACGATACAAAGGGTTATAATGGAGATAATGATACCCATTTGAAATAAGTATTTAATAAGTCGGCTGTCGGTTGGTCTATTTTTCATACAACAGCACGACCAGTTATCCTCTAATTCGTGCTCTATTTTTTTCTCCTCAGTCTTTAGTTCTACTTCAAGAACACGAGACTTTAATTCTGGAGTTAGTTCGCCATCCATATCCATGATAGGTGGGGGTCTGTGAAGTCTGGTTGTATTATTAGCCATTGGTTGGATATACAACGGCTCGTATTTCGGCTAGTTGGTTGGTTAAATCTTGTAATATATTAAGTAAAGTTTTATTTTCTTTTTCTAAATTAATCACCCTATCTCGGACATGTCCGAGATTATCCGCCATATGTTGAAATCCGCTGACCAATATCGGTATAAAATCTGTATATGTTATGCCTTCAAGGTAGCCTTCTCCATCCTCTGCTTTCATTCCACTTTCAGATACAAATTCAGGAAATACTTTTTTGACTTCGTCCGCAATAAATCCGTGGCCTTTTTTTTCTTTCTTCTCATCTGATTTCCAATAATATGAACAACAATTTATTTTCATTAGTTTATCGCAACAATCACCGCAGTCTAATGTTTTAATATCCGATTTTAGCCTCCTGTCCGAGGAGTTTGTCCAAGCACCATTTAGCGGGATATAATTATAACTACCTGACGGCTCACCAGTAGTAGAGTTTGAAGTAGTCCAAGCATGAAGCAAACCAGTTGAAGAAACAATTACACCATAATTCGTATATCCTCCCGATTTAAAAAATAGTTGCGGGTCATTAGTAGAAGCGGGTCTTTTTCGTATTAATAAATTACCGCTGGATGCTGTTGGTAAAACTAACTCTCCCGACGTATTAATATTAATCGCCTCAGTGTAAGATATATTGTTTCCAACCGCTGTTCCTGAATTATAATAAAAAGCGAGTTTTCCACCTTTTTGAATTAGAAAGTTTGAACCGCTGTGGCTTGATTTCCAGTTCGTGCCATCAAAATAAGCATCAAAACTTAAATTAACATTGTCGTGTGCCCAATTCAATAATTGAAATGTTGGATAAGCATCCGCCGTTGTTATTGCTTGTAAGTGTGCTCCTGCGACATTACTCGCCGTCCCGTATATTTCTAAACCACCTGTTGATCCACTCCCTTTGTTGAGTTGCCTATGATTATCGGCTTACCTAGTGCTGTTGTTATTTTATCGCTCGTTGTTAATGTTGTTGTTGATACACCCGCACTAGCCGTTATTAACCCTTTTGTCCATAAAGTGCCGTTTGCCCCGTTTAATGACATTAACAATTGTTCGGAAGAGTTCTCCCATATAAATCCGTCGGTTGAAGCATTGCTCACTCTAAATCTAACAGCAAAAGAAGTGAAATCGTTGCCTGCAACCGCAGACCCTCCCGCTAGACTTCTGGTATTTGCACCTCCTCCATTTGAAGCCATATAAATACCATAATTTGTATTGCCAGTGTCCACAAAAATATTCCTCTCGTATTACCACCATTAGTATTTCCTTGTATAACTATGCTTGAACCTCCTGTCGCTGTTAGTAGGCCACTCGCTGTGATCGTAGTTGTTGATATACCCGCATTTGCCGTTATTAATCCACTCGCGGTTGCTGTTGTTGTTGATATACCAGCGGTTGAAGTAATTGTTGTTCCAGTTATTGTTCCTCCATTTGTTATATTGTTTGAATTCATATCTAAGGCACCATAAAACCGCATACCGCCAGCATTGTTAAAACGGACAATGTCAGACGAAGCACTTTTATTATCCAAAAGTTTTGAAATATAAAGTCCCGCCCCTTTTACATCAGATGCTACATTCGTAAATACATAACCTCGTTGGTTTGCGGTTCCACTTGAAGCAGTATTTAGAGTAAATAAGAAATACTGATAATCACCCGTCGTCTGTGAAAAGAATATGTCTCCTCCGTTTTGGTTTAATATCCTCGCCCCATTATATGTTATATTTCCGCCATTAATGATATCCACATTATTAAAATCGGCTTGGCTTAATAAGTTAGTGCTTTTACATCATTTCTCGTTCCATTAAATATCTTAATTCCTGTTATGGTTTGGTCGCCTGTTAGTTTTACATTTTGCCCGTCCAATGTGTCCGCATATCCTTTTGTTCGCTCCGTCTGTTGATAATGTCGGAGTTCCAAGGTTGGCTATTTTGCTACTATTACAATCTAGCCCCGAAGCATTTACCCAACCGACTATCGTCCCGTCAATAATAAAACTTATTTTTTTCGCAGAAATTTCAAAGTTGTAATATGTTGCAGTTTTCATATCCAAACTAGCAATTGACCCGATATTACTGGTAGAATTGAAAACGATAAATGTGCCCTTTGTTGTAGCATTTATTGAATTTCCGTTATTTCAACACCACTGCTATATGTCTTAATTCCTGCTATGGTTTGGTTTCCTGTTAGTTTCACATTTTGCCCGTCTAATGTATCCGCATACCCTTTTGTCGCTCCGTCCGTTGTTGCTGTTGGTGTGGCCAAGTTTGTTATTTTTCTATTGTTTAAAGATAGTGTCGTGCCCGTTGCTGTCGCGATTACATTATCCCCGCATATAAATCAACATATGACCCTGTTATTTGTATCGGATAATAGGCCGCGGTTGCTATTTTTTGTGCCACAATCTCTCCTATATTTGTCGCCGTATCAAAGGCAATACCGATACCATCAAAAGCGGTTGGAGCAGTAGCACCCCGCACTTCTATTGTTGAAGTAAATTTTTTATTCCCTGCTATAGTTTGGTCTCCTGTTAGTTTGACGACAGAAGTATCAAGAGTAGAAACATCAACACATCAACAAGATTAACATTTGTTATACTTTGGCTTTTCATATCAATCCCGCACTAGCATTTATTATGTTGCTGAATGTTTTGGTTCCTGCTATGGTTTGGTCTCCTGTTAGTTTGACGACTGCGGTATCAAGGGTGGATACATCAATACCATCAACCAATTTACATTTGTTATGTTAAATCCTCCCATATTTAAACTACCCGTCATAGCCGTTGTTCCGTCCTTGGCTAGTTTCGTATCGGTATATGCTTTCGTTGAAGCATCGCCGTCATAGAATGGCGCGGGCAGTCCGCTGATTGCTGTCGTGCTGTTAAAATTTAAAACATTATTTGTCAATGTCATTCCGCCACCTGTTGTTGGAGCAAAAAGTATGGACGAGCCACAAAAGATAATGGATAGCCCGTTGCTCCACCTGCCTCCGACGAATAGATAGAGCCCATATTATTGTTGTAATTGAAGAATAATTTGCCTGTGTTTAATGGATTTGAGTCTTTTACACCCACATAAGTAGTAAATGTTTTATTCCCAGTTATTGTTTGGTCGCCTGTTAGTTTAACAGCGGAACTATCAAGGGCAGAAACATCAATACCATCAACATCACCGACATTTGCTACATTAAAACCCCCCATATTTAAATCCCCTATCATCATAGCGAGACCATCCAATCTAAGAAAAGGTGAAGCAACATTTCGCCATTGACCTGTGCTATAAATGAGTAGTTGGTTATCGGTTGGTGTTGTTATGACTACATCACTTAAAGCATCTATTGATTTAGTTGCTATCCTTGTGTCAAAGTCCGTATTAGCCCTTGCTGTGGTGTAGTATAGATTGGTTCCCTCTGCTAAGTTTGTTGTGCTCTTTGTTGCTAATTGAGTGTCAAACCTAGCATTAGTATAATATAAATTAGTGCCTTCGGCTAGGTTAGTGGTTGATTTAGTGGTTAGTCGCGCGTCAAACCTACCATCAGTATAGTATAGATTAGTGCCTTCTTTTAAGTCAGTCGTTGATTTTAAAGCCAACCTCGCATCAAATCGGCCGTTAGTAAAATAAAGATTTACGGGGTCAGCATCTTCTGGCACCCTATCTGTGTATAAGCCCACTATGTTTGTGTTGGTAAGGTCTAAGTTTTTTATGTCTAGACTATCAACAGCAATTTCTGATAAACCTAGTAAGGATTTATATTGCGACATATTATATTAATAATTATTAAAAAATACTAAAATATATTAATCTTAGTATAGAATGCCGTCCGCAGAAGCAAGTCGTAAGAATTGGGGTAAGGCTGTGGAAAGTATTAAGAGTAAAAAGCAACATAAGGAAATAGCGAAAGAGAAATTAGCAAAATGTAGAAATGCTTATGTTGGTGATGATGAAGAGATGGAGGAAAAGATAAACCGCATGGCCGAAATGGGTGTTGCTAGTGATATCATTAATGGAAAAGACCAAGATGATACACCAGAAGAAAGCAGTGAGAGTGATGAGGAATGTGATTTTACCGACATTATCGCTGAAAAGATGGCTAAGATGAAAATTAAAAGAGCGAAGGTAGAAACTAAGAGAACAAAGAAAAAGACTATTAAAAAAACTGAGCCTGAGCCTGAGCCTGATGAGAGCGAAAGCGAAAGTGAAGAAAGTGAAGAAGAACCTGTAAAGAAAAGTAAGGGTAAAAAGTCAAGCAGTGTAAGTGTAAAAGTATATAATCAATCTTCTGGTGGTGCTAAGAAAGAAAAAAATAATGATATTGAAAAATGTTTCTTAAAATTTTAATAATATATCATGGATAATAAGCACACAAATCAGCAACAACAACAAGAAACTCCTGAGCAGACTGAGAGAAAAGAAAAACTTGAAGAAGTGGCAGAGATACATTTTCAATCAAAGCCCGCTAAGATATGGAACACAATAACATCACCAGAAGCAAAACCACTAAGTCAAGTATTTATTGATTTAATGGATATGTCAAAGGTTGCGACAAAGAAAGGTAATGCTAACTATAATTTTGGATTAGTTGCTATAGATGTCTATAGCCGTCGTGGGTGGATTGAACCAATTAAAAATAAAACTACAGGCTATGTTTTGGAAGGGTTAAAAAAAATATTTACTAAAAAAGTTCCTGAAAGAATTACTTCAGATAATGGCGGTGAGTTTAAGGGACAAGTCAGTGAATATTTCAGACAAAATAATATTGAACATAGAACTGTCCAAGTAGGCGATCACAGAACAATGGGCATAATTGATAGGTTTATTAGAACAATACGAAATGAATTAAACTTGATATGGGAATTTAATGAAAATTTTCAATGGGTTCCTATTATTCATGAGGTTGTTGATGCTTATAATAAAACATATAATACAACAATAAAGGCTGTACCAATTAATGTTTTTGAAGGAACCGAAAAAAACACTCAGGAAATCTACAGAAATCCTTTAATTAATGAATTCCCTAAAGGAACTAGAGTAAGAAAGGAATTAGAAAGAACTATTTTTTCTAAAGGGGACAAGCAATTCAGTAAAACTTTATTCAAGGTTAAGGGCCGGAAAGGCTTCAAAGTTATCCTATCAGAAGAAGACTTAGTAAGACCGTCAGAATTATTAAAGACTAATGTTGAAGAGCACCATGAAGAAGAAGAACCGGCAGAGCAGTTGGCTGATAAAGTTAAACAAATTATTAAAGAGAAAAAATATTAATTTGTTAAAATCACTTGAGATTAAACCGGAAAACATACGGAGTAGTAAAAGAACAAAAAAGAAAAAAGAAGTGTTAGATTTGTAATATTTTTAATTATTTTTGGCTTGAATGTATTTCTTATGTTTTGTGGTTGTCTCGTGAATTTCTTTCCAATTTATCCTTATAGTTGAACCACATTCACATTTTATTTTTTCTATAGTTAAATCATTGCTTGATACGTGAATTCCTTTCATTCTTAATTCGTGATAGATTGATTGAAAATGTCTTGTTTTATATCCTCTGGTTGTTTCATAACCACATTCACATATCCATTTTTGCTTCATCCATTCCTTATTCCATTCATTTTTATATTGTTGTTTATTTTGCTTAACTCGTTCATCATTGTATTCCTTCCAGACTTCGTGTTTTGGTTTTATGTTTTCTTCATAAAACTTGTTTGCTTCCTCTAGTGCTTGTTCTTTATTTCTTTTTCCATATTGTGAAAAATTAAACCTCTTCTTTTTTACTTTACCTTCTTCACACCATTGAACTACAACAAATTCACATGAACCAGAAATTAATTTTGGTCTAGTTTCTTTTATTATATATATTCCGCCCTTGGAAATATTGATAGGTTTCTCGTTTGTGTCTGTCATTTTATATAGGATATTATTCTATGTCTTTAATATGAATTATTTTTGTGTCTGTTTTCTCCCTAAGGCTTATTTGCTTATAATTGCTTTCTGTATTGTTTGTTTGCGAAATGAACAGGAGAGCCGTTTCTATTGCCTTTTTGCTGAAACAGAAAAAATGTTTTTTTGTTTTCGCATTTCTTGTCATTTTGCGTAATTTCTTTAATTATTGTGATGTCTTGAAGATGTCTTGAAGAATGTCTTGAAATAATAAACTATGAATAGGAAGAGAGATTTTGATGAAATTGTTGTTTTGAACTTAGAGAGAATAGGTAGCCTCAAAACACAATAACGGCTCTTAGTGTGGTTTGTGCGATGAAACTGCACTGAAACCCTGTGCCCAAGTGGCACCCTATACTACTTCTAAGGATCAATAAAAACACTTTAATGAGATCGAACTGGATGTGGTCTGATCAAATCATGCTGATCACATGACATCACATGATAATCTAATCTAGAATGTCTAGTAAACCAATATATGACTGTAATAATGACCATGGTGCAACTGTATCACAGTCAACTGTGGTCATTATTCTGGATTCATGTGATAATTGGATAGATCGGTGCGGGGATGCAATACAGATGGCAAATTGGCAATGTTGCTGTGATTTATGGTAACAAACGGCAAAATATATGCAACTATCCGTCACGGTAGTATTGGCATTACACAATAATAAATGGTAATACTGCGGTAATTTCGAGTTCAACTGTCATTAAAAAGATAAGACGAAATATTCCGAATATTGCGGTCTTACATGTATTACCGCCGGGGCGATGGCTTTGTCGCCAAGGTGGGCAGGACCATGGTGGTTGCCACTCGGAAAGGTGAGGGTGTGTAACCGACCGGCAATGATGGGATAGCCTTGTCGTCGATGCGTGGTATGTGTGGGTGATTGATAGCAGATCTGATGACCGTGCCCCTTGTCAAGCTAACACGCCGGCCCAATAATGTTGGCCGTGCGGGTGTACCCTGAAAGTGTGCACCTGCATACATTTTACTTACCTTGTTTACAAAAGGAGCGGGTTTTGCTACCTGCCTGACACTGGTAGGTCTAGCGCGTCTTCCGCGACCGAGGGCTTATCGGATGCCCCCCCATCACATGGACTGGATGTGATCGTGCTAGGATCAATGGCAGGCGTCGCCTTTACGACGGTGTCTTCTGGTAAGTGATTAGGTACAGACGACCAAACCAAACAAACAACGCCTAATACGCCAACGGCACCCTTGACACTGGCATAGCGCACGTTCATTCCAACAACGGACGAGGTTGCCCAGAGGTTCTCATCGACTTAGTTGGGAACTTCTTGGTAATCTCAGCATCACAGATCCTTAGGGTGGACCAGAGCTGCTGCATATGCTGGTGACACTGAACCTCGTGAAGTTTCAGAGACGCGAGCACCTGCGGGTCAGAGACCCGGAAAGGCACGGCGGAAGGACAAGGCGACAGGATGGTATGACAGCAACATGTTCATACCGTTGTACGTCTATGGCAGATCGCCGTAGAAGGGGGGGGAGGAGATAGTTCAAAATTCAAATTCAAATTTGAACTCAAAATCTCCAAACTCACTGCAATTTGTATTTTGTATGCATATGACGTACAACGGGAATGAAGGGCAGAGCCCAACGGTCACTCGGGTGTACTTAGTTTTATTCTTCTAGGAAAGATGATTAGAGCTATGTAGAGCCGTAACTGTAAGGATCAGACAAGACTACTGCTCATGGCTGTTAGTGTTTGGCGGCTCAATGGTGTGACTCCTCAGGAGCCGGACATCCCGGCCATGAGGAAACAGATCAGGAGAGGAAATTCTCAACGGACAATATTTACCAATCTACCCCTATTAACTACGGTTCCCGTCTAAGACGGGGAGGGGGGATTGTAGGCGCAGATAGGTAAATATGCTACTTTTCTTATACCACTATACACAGTGCGGATGTCACTATAGCCTATGATGAGCTATTGTATATCTCGTCAAGATACTATGATGGCCCGGGTCACACTATATCCCGGTTTTTATTTATATACTTTTGAGCCGGTTGAAAACGATAATATTAAGACAAGTAACAGGTACTACTTTTTACGCAGGATAATATTATCGTTAGTGCTGACATTTGGAAATGACTCTCTGTTTCCTTTTCAAGTTTTTGCTTGGCTCTTTTGTCGGTTATAATCACAAGATATTATTTATTGCAAGCAGGGGTATTAATCCATCCAATTCCACAGCACTCTGAAAATAACCTAATTTTCCTCCTCTGCAAAGAGAGGAAACCAGTATGGCGGAAAATGTATGATACTGTCAAAGCCAAGCAACAAATAGGAAAAAGAGAGGCATTTCCCGCAGTGTCACCCCTAACGATAGTATTATACTGCTTAAAAAAGTAGTACCGGTTATGAATCGTATTATTATCGTTTTCAACCGGCTCAAAAGTATATAAATAAAAACGGATATAACTACATTTTAAAGAGATATCATAGTAGCTCTTTTATACATCACTGTGTATAGGGGTATAATAAAAAGGTCGCATATTTACCTATCTGCGCCTACAGCTCTGACAGTCTCAGTGCCTACTAGTGACATTCTCCCACCATACTGGTTTCCTCTCTTTGCAGTGTAGGAGGAAGATTATGTTATTTTCAGAGTGCTTGGCATTGGATTGATAAATCATGTGACACCGGCTTGCATTAAATAATCATCATCTTTGAATATAACCGACAAAACTTAATTCGGATCCCGACAAAACTTAATACAAATAGTTCTTGTCGCCCAACTTACGAGATCTTACGGACTCGGAGAAGTGATCCACAAACTTGATGTGGTTCAAGTGAACTCAATTTAAAACACAAATTTCTGTGGATTGCCCGGTTAAGTGTAATGCCCCCAACGATAGCTCGTAAAAAGTCGGTAATACAACCAAACACAGTCCTCAAAAGATGAGAATGATGTCTCGTTATATTAGCTCAGTGAAGCCAAAAAGGAAAACGGCAACAAACCAGGAATAAAATAGCATCAGGTCCAATCCGGACAAATAATACTGAAAAACAAGCTGGTGCACCTGTCACAAGGAAAAGGTACTTTTTACCGGCTATCCGGGGGGTGATGCCTACAGTACCCCTCCCGATTTTATGACGGAAATAACATTTTCGTCATACACCTTCTGATTTCTTTCTGCAAATAGTATGCGCTATGGAGTCATGCCACACAGCGCATCGACCCACGGATAGACGCTAAAAGACGATAAATATATCCTCATACGGGCACGTCAAAGCGGATTCTCCAGCCATTCTTGATCCACAAACTTGATGTGGTTCAAGTGAACTCAATTTAAAACACAAATTTCTGTGGATTGCCCGGTTAAGTGTAATGCCCCCAACGATAGCTCGTAAAAAGTCGGTAATACAACCAAACACAGTCCTCAAAAGATGAGAATGATGTCTCGTTATATTAGCTCAGTGAAGCCAAAAAGGAAAACGGCAACAAACCAGGAATAAAATAGCATCAGGTCCAATCCGGACAAATAATACTGAAAAACAAGCTGGTGCACCTGTCACAAGGAAAAGGTACTTTTTACCGGCTATCCGGGGGGTGATGCCTACAGTACCCCTCCCGATTTTATGACGGAAATAGCATTTTCGTCATACACCTTCTGATTTCTTTCTGCAAATAGTATGCGCTATGGAGTCATGCCACACAGCGCATCGACCCACGGATAGACGCTAAAAGACGATAAATATATCCTCATACGGGCACGTCAAAGCGGATTCTCCAGCCATTCTTGTAGATTTTTGAACTCCTTCCCCTCAATCTCTTTTTTTTTTTTTTTTTTTCGGCAGTATGTCAAGAACAAACGTACTATTAATAAAAAAATACAAGCAACGTGGTGCTGTAGTACGATTCCCCCTTTGATCTCCTTCTTCTTCTTATCATTATCATCATTATTATCATTATTATTATTATTATTCACAGGGAGATCGTAAGTACATTGTCTTTTTTAATGACATACCCTTGTATAAGGCGGATATCCTATGATATAGTATTAGGGAGCCAGTCCTAATAGCTATATCCGAAGTCGAGGTGTATGTACCCGACCCTGCGATATACCGACACAAGTAGAGATTGACCGTGCTCAGGTACGACAGTATATAATCTATCGTAAAAAATAATTTAATGAAAGTTTCAGAGAACATTTCATTTTCGAGACATCCCAGGACTTGGAAAGGGTCATACCCGGGAACACCATCGCTCAAGACACTAGCGATCCCCGTATACGGTGTAGTATCATCGTCGATCGACCTTTCACACTCGTATGTTGCGATCGAATGCCAAGTTATATCACTGAGTCTTTTTAATATTCATATTGATAACTGATGATGCATGATCAAATCATGATACGCCGTGGGCAATCAACCAGTTTGTTTGAGACGCATAAAGAAAAATAATTTCTTTGTCACTGCCTTCGTCGTCTGGCGCGGATTTCTTTGCCTGGTGGAGGACCACCAACAAAAGTCAGATCGAACTTTGACTGTTCGAGAATGTCCCAGATCTTATTAGGGATTCCGCCCAACGATAATTCAAAAGGGATATCAAGCACTCCTCTTGGCAGTGTCTGAATGGTCCACGCAGTAAAATCCTTGTCTCTGGGAGTAATTGTATCATCCCATGTCTCGAGACTTTTTGCGTCTTTATATACTGGCAGATAATGTCTTGCCTTTGGATCCTCAACCGGGTCCATACTTCTCCAAAACTGGAGTATCGGTTGTACTATTTTTGCGGCTGATGATATTTTGAGTGTCCGTGTGACACGCATCTGTCGTGGGACTGCCACGACCCGCATCAAGTATAAATCTGAGAGTGTTATCAGCGACATGTTGTTCCGCTGGTCTCATCAGATAGAAAGCATCTTTCACCCATGCGATGGTTGTTATCGCATCGCCTTCCTTCCATCGCTCATGGACAATCTCAACGTTGCCCGCGTTTGGGTCAGTGTCCGTCCCCTCCTCCTCCTGGTGGACGTCCTTTGATCCCATCGACCTCATCGCCTTCCTCGGTTGGTCGTTGATAAGATCATTCCGCGCTCTCCTTAGCTGCGCCTCTGTGATCTTCTCCTTCTTTCCGCTATGCTCTCGCGGAGACTTAGACTGAGTCCCCACCGCGCTTATGCGGTCAGTCTTCTCCTTACTGTCCACCTCACTCTCCTCCTTCTCAGCTATCGGTGCCCGATAAACATCGTCTTGGTCTATGCCAGCCTCCTTGTGGATGGGCGGCACCTCTTTGAAATCGTCCTTCATCCGTTTTAACGCCTCCTCAACGGATTCATCTTCCAGTAAGAAGGGATCATACTTAATCAGCCTTCTTACATTCACAATTTGCACCTTCCCTCTACCCCTGATCTTGTAGTTCAGAGGTCCCGTCTGTTCCATAATCTGATAAGGTCCTTTCCAGTGAGTGAACAGCTTAGAGCTGACTCCTTTCGGGACCTGAGGATGATACAACAGTACAATATCCCCAACCTGGAATTTGATCTGATCCAAGTGCGCTTGTCGCACCCCTTCGGCATCAGTCTTTCGGCGCTCCGCCTCTCTATGCGCCCTGACTATTTGTTCCGCCTCCATCTTCACTCTAAGTCTCATCCCAAACAACTCATCCGCATCCGCCCAAGTGCCTTTTGGGTGAAGGAGCGAAGTCGGGATATCAGGCTCACGCCCATATACTAACTGATAATGGCGAGATTGAGCTCTTCGAGCCTCCTAACGCCGTAGAGGGTAGACAGTTCATTGCAAACGCAAATGATGGTGCTGCCTCGACCCATGCTCTTTGATTCTCCTTCTTCGTGCAATACATCTTTAGTGAGGCTTTGAGGGGTCTGTGTACCCGCTCGATTTTCCCATTTGCTCGCGGGTTATAGGCAGTAACATATTGCCATTTCATCCCGTAATACTTAGATAGTTTGTCGATGACCTCGTTATTAAAGTCCGAGCCTCGATCAGAACATATCTTTTTTGGTACTCCGATCTGTGAGATGATCCTATCGATCAGCGCCTCGGCCGTCGTCTTGCCGGTAACGTCTTTGACAGGGATGATCCACACATAGTTGGTGGCTCTGTCAATAGCCGTGAGGAGGTATTTGTAAGCATCCTTCGATTCTGGGAAAGGTCCCACATGATCAATGTGTCTAAACTCAAACATCCCCGCATGAAGAGGAAATTTGCCAATCAGGCCGAAATTTGCCTTCAGTGGTGTTTTGTTTATCTTGCACGGGATGCATGCATCCACCGCCTGATCTATCTCCTCCTTCATCTTCTTCCACCAGAATCGCCTCGCTACGAACATGTGAGTTCGTTGTCGACCCGGATGCACCAAAAGTGGGCAATTGTGGGCTGCGACAAATATAAATCGTCTCAGACTCTCCGGTACCCAAAGGGTCCATTTGTCCGGCTGTGACGCATAGCGACCGTGAAGGCCCTTGTACCACAGTAGACCATCTCTCCATCCCATCTCCTTCATCTGATTTTGATCGCTTTCGTCATCTTCAGCTCATCCGGGTTCTGATATAACTGTATGAGTTCCTTAAACTCCGGATCTTGAGCCTGTTGTTGCCTCCATGCGGTAGGCGAGGCTATATGGATAGTACCATCTTCTAGCCGTGTCCCGATTCTTTCCGGGTCATCGTCTAGGTCACTTCTCCGCTCTTGAGGAGGCTCCGCATAAACATCCTGCGTCTCCTCTTCCTCTCTTATGTTCGCCTTCGCGTTCTCATATACCTCATAGGACCACTCAGCGTCCTCCTGGGTATGTAGCTCACAACATATCCCGTGATCCGGGCCTTGTGGACTGTACCGTAGACCTGTGCGGTCATATCGGACTCCACTCGCCATCTCCATCGCCTCAATGTGGCTGACCTCATACACCTTGTCAGTGGACAAGTCTTCCATCTCCACCGTGGACACCAACGCCGATACTTCTGAGTTAAACTCTATCCTAGAGAGGCTATCAGCGACCACATTTCGCTTTCCCGGTAGATGGACCATTGTAAAATCGAAACAAGACAAGAACGCTTGCCACCGCGCCAGCCGTCCAGTCTGTTCATGATTCATCAACCATAACATAACAGGTTATGATGATCAGTTCTGACAGTAAATTGAGGTCCTCCCCACAAATACTCTCTGAGCCTCTTGAGGGCACACACCACCGCTAACGCCTCTCTTTGCCTTGTGCAATAGTTTCTCTCCGTCGCACACAACTTCCTACTAATAAACATGATTGGGCGTAATTTCTTCTCCTTATCCTCTTGTTGTAATACAGCCCCAATCGCAAACTTAGATGCGTCTGTATCGACTACGAATTGTTTCGTAAAGTCGGGCATCGTTAACACCAGTCCTCCGTCTTTCGGGTCTTTATAAATAAGATCTTTGAGCGCATGAAACGCTTGCAAAGCCTCTTCGCCCCACTTCTCAAAGTCTCCAAAATCTATCATTTTCTCCAACTTAGCCCGTGTTGCACCCCAATCGGGTATAAACTGGCTATAGTATTGCGCCATCGCAAGGAATGAGTGCAATTCAGTGCGGTTCTTTGGTATCGGTCAATTCATAATCTTCTCCCTCTTCTCTTTGGATATCGAGACTCGATTATGGGAGATCTCGTACCCTAAGTATGTCACACTCGTCTTGGCAAGTTGACTTCTTTAGATTGCACTTCAGGCCAAAAGCTCCGATGCGCCTGAATATATCTGACAAATGATCGATATGATCCTCCATTGTGTTAGAGTATACGATAATGTCGTCGATATAGTAAAATGCATATTCTCCCGCCTGCTGTCCCCGCCTTCTCATAAAGCCTCCGTCAGACAAATTATCGTACTGACTGCTCAACATCTTCTGCATCGCCTTCTGGAAAAGTCCTGGGGCTTGCTTGAGGACCATCGGAAGCACTTTCCATTGGTATATTTCCATACCCACCACAAACGCCGTCAGCCATCTAGACTTTTCCTCCAGTGGTATCTGCCAGAAGCCATTCTTAAGGTCAATGACCGAATAGAATTTTGCATTCCGCAGTACTCTTCTTCCTTCTTCTAATGTCGGGAGAGGATTTCTCTCCTCCTCCAGCACCTTGTTAACACGCGCATAGTTAACTGTCAGGCGCCACTCTCCCCTGGCTTCGGCACTATTCTCGGCTGTGAGACTATTGGAGATGTTGATCTCTCAATAAAGTCCTCATTGAGCAGCTGTCTTGCTAGCTCCTCCGCTATCTTCGCCTCATGTATACTCAAATTCGCCCTTCGTGGTGCCGGTGACGGCTCCGCACCCGGTATTTTGTAAATAACCGCAGTGAAATCTTCAGGCTTGACACCACCTGCATGTGGAGGGTCAAAAATTTCCTTGTTCGCCTCTAATTTGGCTTTTAAAAGCTCCTTCTCCTTCTCCGTGCCTACTCCTTCTTCCAATATTTTCCGCGCCGCCTCTTGAAAATCTTCATCAGACATCTGCTTATGTTGCTTGAGGGGTTCTCTGTCCTCCTCCAAGCCTAAGTCCTCTTCCGAGACATCATCTAGGCCCGTTTTTTCATACGTGATCATGTCCGGCTCATCATCTTTACCGAGCTCCACCAGCATGTAATTGAGTCTCGCGTATTGCAAAGGAGCCTTACGGGTGTAAAAACCATCAAAGCATGTGAATGCTTGCGGTATCAATTTCAACTTGTCGATGTCTCTGAGCTTCCGCTTGCATGCACTGCTCTGCTCACGAGTTCCCATACGACAAGCCACCACTAGCTGTTGCTTGCGAGAGGGTACCGGTATAGGATGATCAATAAGCCGGTCCCTTATTTCCTGCGCCCATATCGCCTTCTCATTATATGGCAGGATAATAGTATACGGCTTATTACTTTCGAATAAAGTCCGTAAGCATTTCTTCACTTCAGACAGTGAACGCGGCCACGTGGGCTCGTCACCCCAGAAATCAGTAATAAAGCTTTAATAGTTTCTGGTGGAGTATCCGGGATTCGCCCCGTTCTCCTTGGTACAAACGCTTCCCTTTTTCTTCTCCTACTTTCGCATGGAAACCGTATCCGTTAGTAATATGGACATCTGTTCCTACTCCTTCCGCGAATCTCGCCAACGACGGGCTTCTTTGTGCGACACATATAATCACCTCCTTTCGCTTCTCGATTAAGTCATCAATAGACTTTTTGTCCCAATGGCATGTCGGAACTGTGACAGTGCACACTTGGGATTCCCAACTGTCGGTCCAGGACTGCTCATCCGGTCTTACGACATGGGGGTGAACGTACACCTCAAGTGCCTCATGTGCGATAGCCATCTTTTTGTGATCCGTCGCTAGACTCAGCTCATAAGCCTCATAAGAGTCGGTAGCGTTGAAGGGATCAATATCGTTCTTTTCTCCTCTTTTTACTCCATATATCACTCGCCGTGCGGCGCAATCAATCACAGCCCCCATCGTAGCCAAGTGGTCATACGATAGTAATATTGACCCGTGGTAACCGGGGACGACATAAAGGTCCATGCGGTATACTCGTGCGGATTTTAATTTAAAGGTCAGTGTGATGATTCCCGTGATGACCGTCCGGCTACCCACTCCCTTCAGAGTGCCAGTCGAATTTTTCATATTTCCGCCCACCCAGTCCCGGTATCGATTAAAAAACTTCCGGCCGACAATATTAATATTCGCCATCGTATCATTACAAACTTTTAATATTGTCTTCAATGTTTCACAATAAAGTTCCGTATAACACAGAGCATCGGGCCTGTGTATATTGGCTGCGAGAACAAGAACTTTACGTTCCAAATTTTGGAGTCTTGTCTCTAAGTTTTTCAACTCCTCCTTCTTCTCCTCCTGCTTCACCTCATTAACATTTTTATTATTCTGCGGTACTGGTGCGTTTGCTATGTGAGCGACATTGTCTTGTGGCACTTGAGTACACACATTGTCTTTTTGCTCGCCACCCGCCGCGATCGTAGATATTGAGTCTGTTCGTGGTTGTTTGCTTGGCCGAGGCGATACGTCTGCCATTGGCCTCCTCGCCTCCATCGCAAGTCTCGCCTTCCTATTTGCATCAGTTATCATTGGTAACCGTGATGTATGAACGGGTATGAGACTACCTTGGGGCTGCAGTCTCTGTGTACCCACATCTTTGTATTCAGATTGAGGAAGCGTTGGCCCATTCTGCACAACAGCATTAGAAAGCACTGTGACTTTAGGCTTAAACTTCACAGTCTTCTCCTTCATCTCTTCTTCCCCCTCCAGTCATTCCACCACCTCGAAACGATTACCTTGAGTAGTGTCCGGGTGGGATGACGTATCGGTCTCCGAGGCAGTGTTGTAGGCCTGAGCTCGACCGAAATTCGGGTTGGAGCTTGCCCATGAGCCTCCTCCTCCTCTGGGTGGGGGGGCTGGAGCTCGAACAGCTCTCCCTCCATAAGGGGTATCTCCCCGACCTCCTCCTCTTCCTCTCTGAGGGGTTCCTTGCCACCTCGAGGCTCCTCTCCATGTTGCTTCTCCTCGTCCTCCTCCTGCTCCTCCTCCTCGTCCTCCTGCTCCTGCTCCTCCTCCTCGTCCTCTTTGAGATGCCTTTAGGTTCTTTTGTCTCTCCCTTTCCTCCTTCTTCTCCTTCATCCTATCCACATAGGCAATGATCGCCTGTCGTAACTCCTCGTCATCACACATATTGGCGTACCAACCTTCGTTCGCAGCGGCAATCTGAAGCATGTTGAAAAGGCCCGGTTCCTTGCCTTCCGTCCTGCTCAGAAAATTTGCCCTTGCTGTTGGGTTCTGCCTATCATGATTGAAAGAGCAGTCTCTGTTCTCCATCTGTGCCTTACACTGCAAGCCCGCGAACCACCTCCAACATGCGGTCTTCAGGTCTGGCTCTCTCTGTCTCTTCCAACCGGCAACTCTGTTTGTGTACGTGGCCTGTGCGCCAACAGGTACACCGCCTGCCTGTGCCGTATGTGCCTCCGTGAGCGAGTCCATGTTTGAGCATGCACTCATCACTTCTTGAAACAGTGCTGACGGAGCAACGCTTTGAACCGTATTTTCGAACACGTGTGTCTCGAGGAAGTTCTTGGACTTCACTGAGCTAAACGTCGAGTATTGTTGTATGAGTAAGCTTGCTCGGGTTAACTGTGTGTAACGCAGAGAAGAAATAGAGGATGATCGACTTGCGGCCATAGAATAGCCCATAGGAGGAAACTACCTCCGTAAGGGTCGCCGCCAAGCCAACAGCACTCCTCAAACTCATCGTCACTGTCTCAAAGATTTCAAATCCTATGAGAGTACCAGTGCAGAGATGCTGGTATCCATGAGATTGAAAATATGAAATGAGTGTGGCCACCGCCAGTTCACACTGAGCGTCTAGGCCTGTTGCATTGTTTCTCTTAATCTCCTCCTTCTTTCTCAAAAACTTGTACTGTGTCAGATCGAATCCCTCCGAGACTAGAGATGGGTCAAAAACAGTAACAAGGGCCTCGTATTCCTGCGTTTCGTCGCAAGGAAAAGCCTTCATGCATGCATTGATCTCTTTGAGCTTGCTCTCTCTCTCCCACTCTGTCTGTCTCTCTCTCTCTCTCTCTCTCTCTCTCTCTCTCTCTCTCTCTCTCTCTTTCTCTCCTCCCTCCCTCACACACCACACACAAACACACAAACACACACACACACACACACACACACACACACACTCTCTCTCTCTCTCTCTCTCTCTCTCTCTCTCTTTCTATCTCTCTCTCTCTCTCTCCCTCTCTCTCTCTCTGTCTCTCTCTCTCCCTCTCTCTCTCTCTCTCTCTCTCTCTCTATCTCTCTCTCACTCTCTCTCTCTCTCTCTCTCCTTTTCCATCTACAGAGTGCTCGCAAGGCTTTCCTCCTGCTGTATCTATCTATCTATCTGTCTATCTATCTATCTATCTATCTATCTATCTATCTATCTATCCATCCATCCATGCTCAAAAGCGAAGCATCAGAGTCTTTGTCTGAGCTCGTCTTGGCATATAGCATGAGACTTGCCACTCCTCCTTTCTTCCCCTTGAAGGCATTTATGATGTTCTGTCTGTCCTTCTTCTCTGTGTTTGTGACCACCACCGTAGTTGAGCCCGGGGTTGTAGGGGCTGGTGGGGCAGGAGCTGGTGGGGGAAAATATGTCGGAGGGTGTGTCTTTGCACCACTCACTTTTGCTTTCATTCTTTCCAGTCTCATCGTCTTCTCGAACTCCGCCTTCTCTTTCGCCTTCTTCTTCTCAGATATCACCAGCTTTTGAGCATGAGTGATAAAGGCCACCAATTCAGAAGCAGATCTGAGAAAATTATATTTCTCCACATATTGGTCAACACCTGCTTTGTTGGCGACCGGTGGTGCGTTACTAAGTGATTTAAGGACAGAGTGATCCTTGGTAGGAATCCATCTCTTCCACGCCTCCTTATGCAGTAACGCACCCATCAACAGTCTGATCTTGGTCAGAACTCTGTCAGTCTTCTCTAACTCATCAATCACAGGATGAGTTTCTCCTGCTGCCTTAATGCTTTTTTCCATCTCTGCCTTCCCCTCCTCCAAGGCCTTCATTTCCATCGTAAAAAAATGAAATATGCCACTCGAGTTTTTCAAACCCAGATTGGTCTTCATTTTTGTTACATCGACTGCCTCCTGACCAGTCGCGAGGAATCTGGCTATTGCTCTTGGGTGTGTGTACTGGAGGTAACCCTCACATCGTGGGCCGTATGAACGTTCCCAAATCAGGGTTTGAGCGTACACCCCACAGATAGCATCGAGTAATTCAAGGTGGGTGTGTGTGTCCCCAAACTTGATATGCTGTATCTTCTTTCTCTTTTCTGGATCAGAGACCAGTTTGCCGAGGAGCTGTGCTGTGTTTGATAATAGGATATAGACATCCTTTTTAGCACGACTTTTCTCTCTTCTTTGATCCTGAGGGATCCACACATAGGTATCCTTCTCTCCCCCCATCTTGTTATCAAACTCTTCTTTAGTGAGGTCATAGTGGTCTTGCACCCACTGTTGTTCCTCCACTGCGATCTCCTCTTCATCACTATGAATCAAGTCGATCATTTTTCGTCCTCCTCCTCCCGTGTAGGCAGGTGGTAAGGGATTACCATATGCTCCTCCTCCTCCCGTCTCTTCTTGTTCAAATCCTCTTTCATCTTCGTCTCCTCCATATCTTCCTTCATCATCCCAGCACTCTTCTACTCCTCCTCCTACTCCTTCATCTCCTCCTCCTCCTCCTCCTTCATTCAGTCCTCTTCCTCCTCCTCCTCCTGCTTCTTCTTCTTCTCTTCTTTGTTCTGCCTCCGAGAATTCACTCACTTCGGCTGTCTCTGTCGACATGATGTTGTAGTAGTAATTAACAGGAGGACAGTGTCAGCTCCTATGTTTGGTTTTTGTTCGTTTGTGTTCTGTTCCTCCTTCAGTCGATTGACTAGTGAAGAGAGAAACTAATAGAGAGGGTAGAGTGAGATTCACTGTCCTCTATGAAACACTGTTTGTATGTTTGTTTTTGTTTGAGAAAAACAGTCTTTGAGACTTTCTCAGATTTCTTGTTCTCCTTACTCAGATTACTTTCTTCTCCTTTTCTATATTGTATCTAGTATGAGGCACTTGGACCTACACACAGATAGTAATAGAGAAGCTAGAAAAGCTCTCCTTGAGAAATCGACAGTCGGTCGGATAGGTTCTCAGACCTACCTTTAGAAAACGATCAGAGAGTTGCAAAAATACTATGTTCCTTCACTCTTCTGTCCACCTCCTTCTTCTTGGTCTCTGTGTGAGAACAGCAGCAAGAACGACAGAGAGTTTGTATATGATGTCTCCTTGTGAGCACACAGATATAGATTTTGCTAGAGGGTACGAGACACCTGCTTGAGACAAATCAAATTATTTGTTTTGTGAAAGAGTTATGAGGGAGCTGTGTTTGAGTATTTGTTTTCGTCTGACGTCACCGTGTGAGACAGGTCAGTGAAAATTCACTTTGTTGCCTGTGTGGCAAAGCAGAAAGAAATCACACTAGTGATGTCGACTCCAAATGTAATGCCCCCAACGATAGCTAGTAAAAAGTCTGTAATACAACCAAACACATTCCTCAAAAGATGAGAATGATGTCTCGTTGTATTAGCTCAGTGAAGCCAAAAAAGGAAAACTGCAACAGACCAGGAATAAAAAGGCATCAGGGCCAATCCGGACAAATAATACTGAAAAATAAGCTGGTGCACCTGTCACCAGGAAAAGGTACTTTTTACCGGCTATCCGGTGGGTGATGCCTACAGACAGTACAGTTCAGTGCTACTTTTAATCTGATAGTTGACTTTGACACTTGAATGTCCTCGGCTGTATATTTTGCTCTTGCATGACAAAAGAGAGAGAGGAAAAAAATCAACAACAAAAAACAATCACATAAAGCTAGAAACTTTTGAAAAGCCTTAAGTGCAGTCCCTGCCTTGCGACTAAATAAGCATTAGTGAATCAAAGAAACCGAGAGCTGGAGTTGAGGAATCAAAAGGAGCTCAGCCCTTATCTTACGTCACGCGAACGCAACGAATACCTAGCCTCCACCTTTGCGTCCAACTTGATCACCTCTGCGTTTGTTGCAGTTTGTGCTTTCCCTTGACTTTTTCTCCGATTCTGGTCCACCTCACACAGAGCAACACGGAATCCAGTTATGTAAGCTGCCTTGTCGGCCGTAGTGCAAGCAGTCTTTTTCCTCACTCAAAATTATAATTTCAAATTCGCAGACTTATTCAATTCATAATTCTTGTTTTTTCTTCTCCTGCTTCTGCTTTTTCTGCTGCTGTTGCCTCTTCTTCCTCTTCCTCCTCCTTGATCATCATTATCAATAATAATGATGATAATAATGATAATAACAATAATAATAATAATAATAATAATAATAATAATAATAGTGCTTCTCTGTCAATGGCTGATGCATTTCTGCACATGCGCCTCCATCAACAATAATAATAATAATAATAATAATAATAATAATAATAATACTATATCTGAGGCGTACTGATGCAGCTAATGGCATATCCTCAACGGACATAAGCCTCCAATACCCTTGTTCGAGGTCCTCCACCCCCCCGTGTCAGTCTCTCGCCTGATGATCGGGGCCACCGATGGAGCTCCTGAGGGCAAGACTGCACTAAGCCGAGGTTGTTCCGCAGTCCCAGCAACCTCTTGCAAGACGTCACCGAATGTGCAAGTGCATACACCAAGCGCGGTTGCTAGAGCTGCCTCGAAACCCCACCCATAACAATCTGGTGTAATAATAATAATAATAGTATTGTATTGATCTGTCATGGCCGAGCCCAAGGGCCATGCGCCTCCATCCCTCGACCCAACAGTTACAACAGTGAATGTTGGGGAGGAAAGAGTGACTCTGACCATCCCTGAATAGCTACCCGCTCGGCGTGTCGGGTACCTTGCAGGGAATCAACTGCAAATGATTCATGTTCCCTATGAGAGACTTCCACAAGACTGGGTATAGGTCGAATGAAGGTACTCAAGGGTAGCAGACATTTCATGCGGTCTGCCAGCGCATGAGGACGTTTTGCGGTAAGTGTCTGGGACGCCTCGAAACCCGTCACCACCTTGATCGCGGAATGTATATACCCCTTTGATCCCACCTGGTGTATGTCTTATAACAACAACACAACGACATAGCCTCGGAACCAGTGGGAAGAAGCCCAACCACCTCCTCTTCCCGTGGGGTGCCATACTGTGCACCCCTCCATAAAATAATAATAATAATAATAATAATAATAATAATAATAATAATAATAATAATAGTGCTTCTCTGTCAATGGCTGATGCATTTCTGCACATGCGCCTCCATCGTCTCACCCGTGAGGGGAGTACGAAGAATTGACGATAAGCTCTAATGACACCCCCGCAAGGGCAGTTCCAACACTTCCAGACGGGCCGGTATGTTCAATGAAAATACTGGTCCAGACGAATCGGTATGTTCAATGAAAATACTGGTGACACCGACTGGAATCGAACTGGCGACAGGGCCCATATGGTAGAACTTGACCACTGGGCTATCACGGTGTCCAATAATAATAATAATAATAATAATAATAATAATAATAATAATGATGATGATAATAGTGCTTCTCTGTCAATGGCTGATGCATTTCTGCACATGCGCCTCCATCGTCTCACCCGTGAGGGGAGTACGAAGAATTGACGATAAGCTCTAATGACACCCCCGCAAGGGCAGTTCCAACACTTCCAGACGGGCCGGTATGTTCAATGAAAATACTGGTCCAGAAATAGACCGGTATGTTCAATGAAAATACTGGTGGCACCGACGGGAATCGAACTGGCGACAGGGCCCAGATGGTAGAACTTGACCACTGGGCTATCACGGTGTCCATAATAATGATAATAATAATAATAATAATAGTGCTTCTCTGTCAATGGCTGATGCAAATCTGCATATGCGCCTCCATCGTATCACCCGTGAGGGGAGTACGAAGAATTGACGATAGGCTCTAATGACACCCCCGCACGGGCAGTTCCAACACTTCCAGGTATGTTCAATGAAAATACTGGTGGCACCGACGGGAATCGAACTGGCGACAGGGCCCAGATGGTAGAACTTGACCACTGGGCTATCACGGTGTCCAATAATAATAATAATAATAATAATAATAATAATAATAATAATAATACTATATCTGAGGCGTACTGATGCAGCTAATGGCTTATCCTCAACGGACATAAGCCTCCAATACCCTTGTTCGAGGTCCTCCACCCCCCCGTGTCAGTCTCTCGCCTGATGATCGGGGCCACCGATGGAGCTCCTGAGGGCAAGACTGCACTAAGCCGAGGTTATTCCGCAGTCCCAGCAACCTCTTGCAAGACGTCACCGAATGTGCAAGTGCATACACCAAGCGCGGTTGCTAGAGCTGCCTCGAAACCCCACCCATAACAATCTGGTGTCTGCTGGGTCCTGGGCTATCAACCAGCATATGCGGAGTTTAAGATCTTTTACGCGCGCAACGACCCTCCTCCCCAGCATCTACCACCAAAGGGTTATGAGTTGGCGTCACAGTGCAACGCCTTGAGGCCATTGGGCTGAATAATAATAATAATAATAATAATAATAATAATAATAATAATAATAATAGTGCTTCTCTGTCAATTGAGAATGCAATCTGCACATGTGCCTCCATCGCCTCACCCGCGAGGGGAGTACAAAGATTTGACCGATAGCTCTACTGACACCCCCGCAGGGCAGCTGCAAGCCTTCCAGACAGACCAATACCTTCAAAGAAAACATGCTTTGAAAATATTGGCACCGACGGGAATCGAACTGGCGACAGGTTCCAGATGGTACTGAACTTGACCACTGGGCTATCGCGGTGCCACAATAATAATAATAATAATAATAATAATAATAATAGTGCCTCTCTGTCAATGGCTGATGCATTTCTGCACATGCGCCTCCATCGTCTCACCCGTGAGGGGAGTACGAAGAATTGACGATCAGCTCTAATGACACCCCCGCAAGGGCAGTTCCAACACTTCCAGACGGGCCGGTATGTTCAATGAAAATACTGGTCCAGAAATAGACCGGTATGTTCAATGAAAATACTGGTGGCACCGACGGGAATCGAACTGGCGACAGGGCTCAGATGGTAGAACTTGACCACTGGGCTATCACGGTGTCCATAATAATAATAATAATAATAATAATAATAATAATAATAATAATGATATGTATGTATGTATCGTCTGCCAATTGCTGAGCCAAAAGGCCATGTGCATCCAGTCCTCCATTCCATAAGGAAAGTCTCCACACCAATCGGTGGAATAAAGGAAGTGACGGCATAGAACATTACTCTAGGAGCTTTATACCAATCAGCCCGTGGAAAGGGACCGATGGCCTATGTACTCCCTAATAATAATAAAATAATAATTAATAATATAATAATAATAAATAATAATTAATATAATATATCATTACTATCATCCCTGAAAGCTGTTGGGAGTAGGGGGGGGGTTGGGGGGGGAAATTTCCCCCCAAACCCCCCCCCCCGGGGGCATTTTCGCACCCCTGTCCCCAAAATCATAGTTTTGTGGGAACGAGGAGTTGGGAGCTCATATTTGCAGGGTGGCTAGCCCCAGACTCGATGTTGATGCAGATATAGTTTTTTTGGATTTCAAGCATATATTTGCGTTAGGGGAGTGTCCTGAATGCCTGAATTCCTTGGTTTTTCGGCCTATTTTCTGCACCCCCTGTCGTAATAAGTCATGGTTTGTGGGAACCAGGAGTTGGGAGCTCATTTGCAGGGTGGCTAGCCCCAGACTCGATGTTGATGCTGATATAGTTTTTTTTTTTTTTTTTTGTTGCAAATATTTGCGTTAGGGAAGTGTCCTGAAGCAAAAATTCCTTGGTTTTTTTTTGGGGGGGGGGGGAGTTCTTGCCGGTACCTTCGGAAATTTAACCTATCCTGTCGACGGGGAAGGGGGGGGGGGGCTCTCCCCGGGAACCCCAGCCCTGCCATTGTACGTACCCCACGCGAATCAGCCGGCACAAAAAATGAATGGCTGAGAATGCTCCAAGGCTCTAAGAGTTGTGCCAGAAGGGCTTATGCCGGTTACCTACGGGAATTAAACGTACCCTGTCGACTGTGGAAAGGGTAGGTCCGGGGGGCCCTTCCCCCGGGAACCCAGCCGCAATTGTACGTACCCAAAGCGGATTTGCCGGCACCAAAATGAATGGCTGAGAATGCTCTAAGGCTCCAAAAGTTGTACCAGAAGGGTTGAGAGGCTGATTTTTGGGGTCTCACAACCTCGGGACGCGCTTTAGGCCAGTTGAAAAAGAGATTTACGAAGACTTTGGCAAAGTAGTGCCAAAATGAATAGCTGAGAATGCTCCAAGGCTCAAGAGTTGTGCCAGAGGGGTTTAGAGGCTGATTCTTTGTGTTTTCGCAGTTTTGTCGTGAGGCTTTTTTTGGGGATATGGTTGAACTTATGAAATTCGAATGTAATGACAAAGTAGAGCCAAAATGAATGACTGAGATTGCTCCAAGGCTGTAAAAGTTGTGCATGTGAGAATGAGAGGAAAAGCGGCCTTGGGAAGAGGAGTGTGTGTGTGTGTGTGTGGGGGGGGGGGGGGGGGGCGAAGCGCACCGCAAACCATCTTTCAGGTGTTGGCGCAGCCCCTAATGATTACTATTATTATTATTATTATTATTATTATTATTATTATTATTATTATTATTATTATTATTATTATTATTATTATTATGGACACCGTGATAGCCCAGTGGTCAAGTTCTACCATCTGGGCCCTGTCGCCAGTTCGATTCCCGTCGGTGCCACCAGTATTTTCACTGAACATACCGGTCTATTTCTGGACCAGTATTTTCATTGAACATACCGGCCCGTCTGGAAGTGTTGGAACTGCCCTTGCGGGGGTGTCATTAGAGCTTATCGTCAATTCTTCGTACTCCCCTCACGGGTGAGACGATGGAGGCGCATGTGCAGAAATGCATCAGCCATTGACAGAGAAGCACTATTATTATTATTATTATTATTATTATTAATGGAGGCACATGTCCAGGATCTGGATCTGATGCTATAGTCTGAGGAAGCCTATTATTATTATTATTATTATTATTATTATTATTATTATTATTATTATTATTATATTATTATTATTATTAGGGAGTACATAGGCCATCGGTCCCTTTCCATGGGCTGATTGGTATAAAGCTCCTAGAGTAATGTTCTATGCCGTCACTTCCTTTATTCCACCGATTGGTGTGGAGACTTTCCTTATGGAATGGTGGATGCACATGGCCTTTTGGCTCAGCAATTGGCAGACGATACATACATACATACTATTATTATTATTATTATTATTATTATTATTATTATTATTATTATTATTATTATTATTATCATTATTATTATTACTATTGTGGACACCGTGATAGCCCAGTGGTCAAGTTCTACCATCTGGGCCCTGTCGCCAGTTCGATTCCCGTCGGTGCCACCAGTATTTTCATTGAACATACCGGTCTATTTCTGGACCAGTATTTTCATTGAACATACCGGCCCGTCTGGAAGTGTTGGAACTGCCCTTGCGGGGGTGTCATTAGAGCTTATCGTCAATTCTTCGTACTCCCCTCACGGGTGAGACGATGGAGGCGCATGTGCAGAAATGCATCAGCCATTGACAGAGAAGCACTATTATTACTATTATTACTATTATTATTATATTAATCTTTGGAGCGGAGCAAGGTTATAAGGCACATGTGAGACAGGATTAAGGGCCACTTGACTGACAAGTATTATTATTATTATTATTATTATTATTATTGACACCGTGATAGCCCAGTGGTCAAGTTCTACCATCTGGGCCCTGTCGCCAGTTCGATTCCCGTCGGTGCCACCAGTATTTTCATTGAACATACCGGTCTATTTCTGGACCGGTATGTTCAATAAAAATACCGGCCCGTCTGGAAGTGTTGGAACTGCCCTTGCGGGGGTGTCATTAGAGCTTATCGTCAATTCTTCGTACTCCCCTCACGGGTGAGACGATGGAGGCGCATGTGCAGAAATGCATCAGCCATTGACAGAGAAGCACTATTATTATTATTATTATTATTATTATTTGGACACCGTGATAGCCCAGTGGTCAAGTTCTACCATCTGGGCCCTGTCGCCAGTTCGATTCCCGTCGGTGCCACCAGTATTTTCATTGAACATACCGGTCCGTCTGGACCAGTCTTTTCATTGAACATACCGGTCCGTCTGGAAGTGTTGGAACTGCCCTTGCGGGGGTGTCATTAGAGCCTATCGTCAATTCTTCGTACTCCCCTCACGGGTGAGACGATGGAGGCGCATGTGCAGAAATGCATCAGCAATTGACAGAGAAGCACTATTATTATTATTATTATTATTATTATTATTATTATTATTATTATTATTATTATTATTATTATTATTATTATTATTATTATCATTATTATTATTATTATTATTATTATCAAAGCCACCTTTCATCCATCTCACAATCTCTCTATCGCACCTAGTCCTCAGTTTCATCAAGATCCAGCTCCTCCTCGCCTTGCTGTACCAGCGTCTGCTGCTCCGTCAAGCGAACCTGACTGAGACGATCCGCTTCTAAGGCCTACCGCCACAAACGCCATTCCAGGAGACAAGTGCGGGTGATCTCCGACCTTCACGAGCAATGTGTTGAGAGCGCCGCCAATGACGAGCGCGATCGCACAGCACATGAAGGCGGTGGGGGTGGACAGGTTGAAACACAAGACCCCCAAAACCATCAAATTCAACGGAACCTAGTCAACCAAGGATGCAGGAATTGTGCTTCATGTGCGCTGTTGTCTGTATGTGCATTGTCGGGGTATTCCATAAGCACGACCCCCCCTGCTGGCTAGATCATCATCCATGCACCAACATTCTTCATAATGTGGAGTGGTTTGCTGCATCTTTCATTCATGAGCCAGCCTTGCTGGAGCACCATGTATAAGTCCAGCCTTGTTGTGTATAGAGCGCAATGGTGGGCGCTGATGCGAGGCGAGGAGTGTACCCTGAAGATGTTATAGATGGCACTGCGGGAAGCCTCGGGCACGATCATCCCTGTGGTCAGTGGCGCATTGTGCTGCGACTGACTGCCAGTGTATGCGTGTATGGAATACCCTTCAGAGTACCCATGGCCGGCCAGTACAAGCCCACACAGACCTGCATATACATTTACATATGTTCGCATATGCCTTGCTGTATTTGTATAGTTTGCCCACATACATAAACAGAAAAACAGACATATAGACGGTCGGATGGATAACTAGATATAATTACATAGAATTAGAAAGATTAATAAATAGACGAAGTGATCGATGAAATAGATATACTGTGAGACTGCATCTGGGTTTGCTGTGCAACCTCGAAGATCATGAAGCAGCCAATTATGACGGGCGCACTGGGCACGAAGACAGGCACCAGTAAAGACAACGCAGCCACCACGAACATCACCTACAGAGTGGTTGCGACTTTGCTCGAGGTGAGCTTACCCTCATCTACCTGGGTCAGCTGTTCGCTTTGGTAGCTGGAGCTCAGAAGCTTGAACATGGAACTGAGACAAACCATGCACAACAACGGCAAAAGTCCTTCCATCGTACTCAATCACATGTTCGCTGTGTTCCGTTTGCGCGATGTGTGCTACCTGCCTCCCATACAACTGAGCATGAAGACTGCGAATATGGTTCCAAAAGGAATACCCTTCCTGCACATTATACGATCACAGCTGCTCGCTTTGTTGGTTGATGTGACTATGGGACTTGATCTGAACACGTGCAATATGTATATGGAAAATATGCCACAGAGGAGGTAGGTTAGCTTATGGGTGGCTGCATGGGCACTACCCATCCACGTCGGTCAGAATAGGAGTCCACAGAAATACAAATGTGTACATTGAACTTTCGAACAAGGATGACATCAAGCTGCACATCCAAGCATGATGATGGAAGAGAACAAGGATTGCACTAAAAAAATGCACAAGCCAGCAAAGCGAAGGTGGAAACCCGATCAGCAAAACTTTGTTGTTATTCTTTATTTCTTTCATGGCACCTGCGAACAAAACATCGATAACCAGCAACAGAGGCAGGCAAGCAGAAGTACCACCCATGGCTGATAAGGAAAGGCCAGCCGCGTTGAAATCGCGCTGACCATAGTTCTCGCTCCTGCACGAAAAACAAAACAAGCGTGGATGACGTTTTTTGGCGCTAGGCGACGCTGACCAGAGGCAGCAGGTTAAAAGGCCGGCCACCACCAGAAAGAGTATGGCCAGGTCGAAAGGAGAGATGAATCCACCGTAGTGGAACGTCTGAAAACACCAAGATACCCTCGATATTGCCGAAGAGGAGGTATACGGAAGGGGAAGGGAAGAAAGAAAAGGAAATCAAAAGAAAAATCTGTGACGCGCAACGTACATTCATAAGACGAAAGTCTGCGTCAACTTGATTTACGGTAGTTGAGTTGGCAACTGCGTCATCTTGATCAACGGTAGTTGAGTTGGCAACCGGGGCCATGGGATGGAACTGCGCCACCTTTTCACCTATCACAGAAATGCATTTTTCTCTGTACATGCAACAACTCACGTTCGGGTGCCTCAGAAATATTGCATAGAAGTTAAACAACCCCCCCCCCCCCCCCAACAACAACAACAGCGAAAGAATTCGTCGACAATTGTACCAATAAGTCCAGATAGGATAGCCACGATGGAGTTGCCAAAGTATGCCATCGAGAACGTGCTGCCTAGGTCCTGTTGGAATTTTTTTTTTGACATAGTATGCTTTTAACTGATATGTAGACTAGTCTTGAGAGAACAATTTACTTTCTCGGGAAAGTTGCGAAGGTTGTGTTCAGCCACCAGCCACGAGTCAAAAACCGAAAAGAGCAGGGACGTCGCGATGCCCCCTAAGAGACTAAGGGCATGATACATTTTCGAAATTTGAAAACCAGGTTTCAAGAGAGCTTCAAGATAGAGAACAAGAAAGGCAGGACACAGTCCAGTTGAGCTTGTGGTGTGTACCGGCCGACCATGAGGACTTTGTAGCTATTGAAATGCTTTGTGATACAAGAGGCCACATACAGAACGCAGTAGAGAATTACGAAGCGCTTTCGACCCATCTGATCTGCCAGGGAGCCGATAAACGTACCAAATACCATTGAAGACCCGAACCTTGCAAGTCAAGAAATGTGTGCGTACAGGCTCAACCAGAAGAATGACTTCCAAGAAAATGAGAGTTTCATGCTAGTACCCTGCGACGAACAGCGTTGCAATGTCCTCCTTTTTGAATCCGTAAGCGTCGTATAGAGCATAGACATAAGGCCCTTGCAACCAGTCCCCGAACATAGATGCATAATAAACAACCAAATATACCCACTGGAAGCGGACGAAGTGAGAAGAACGTACGCCCTTGTCACTACCTTGCCGAGCTTTCAAAGTTATCAATGTTGTAAAAATCAATGACACGATGAAGGCGTATTCGTATGTGCTGAAGCCTGCTGAGGAAATGGCCACATTGTCTTCCTCTGCCATTCCGATCGTCGCGTTTGCAGTCTGCAGTTCGGTGCCGTTGGAAGATGTTTGCATTATTTTCTCCCTTTTTTTTTTTTTTTTTTTTTTTTTTCTTTTTTTTCTTTTTTTTGGAAGTTTCCGGCCGGCCCGAGATGTCAACTTTGCCGATAATTTGGGAGGTGGGCCGCTTTCGGTGTTTTTTTGTTTCGGTCTTCCGCCATACTTATTCTGAAAGAGCGTCCAGTTTCAGGTCTCACTTTGCCTACATTCATTTCTGAGTTTCTATTTGTTTTTTCTTTATTCTTTCTGCTTTTTTGTGAGCTTTGCGAGTCTTTTGTGGCATCTGTGCTTTCGGTCATAGGGTTTGCAGAGTGTTAAAGTACGAAAGATAGTACTACTTTCAGTACAGAAAATTCACCGTTCGAAACAGTAGGTTTAAGTAGTTAGCAGAACAGAGACACAGGGCAAGATAGAAGTCACATAAAGTCACATCCAGAGTAGAGTACTATCCAGAAAGGAGCAAGCAGGACATCTAAATGTGACCCGTCCCTTGGACAGTATGGTGGTAAGGTTGAGGATGATGCCAGCATACAGGCACAGAATCTGGGACTCACTTTCGTGTCAATAATTCTCTCCAAAGTGACAAAATTCGATTGATAATCTAATTTCATGTTAGGGTTGTGACATTAGATCATCAATCGAATTTTGTCACTTTGGAGAGACACGAAAGTGAGTCCCAGATTCTGTGCCCCAGGCCCAGCCACGTATAAATATAATAATATAAGCTAGTATATATGATAATACATGTATGTATGTCCGTATGCATGTATGTATGTCCGTATGCATGTACGTATATGTATGTATGTATGTATGTACATATGTATGTATGTATGTATGTATCCCAGAGAACAGCATGCGATAAGAATAGATAAAAGCGAGATAGGTAGGTATGTAGGTAAGTAGGAAGGAAGGAATAGGTAGGCAGATAGACAGACAAAAGACACAGAAAGACAGACAGACATACAGATAGATAGATTAGATAGATAGATAGATAGATAGATAGATAGATAGATAGATGGATAGATAGATAAGATAAGATAAGATATAGATGTATAGATGTATAGATGTATAGATATGTAGATGTGTAGATCAATCTATCTATTTGTCTACTAAATCTATTCTATCTATCTATCTATCTATCTGTCTGTCTGTCTGTCTATCTATCTATTTATCTATCTATCTATCTATCTATCTATCTATCTATCTATCTATCTATCTGTCTGTCTGTCTATCATTTGTCTATCTATTATAGATATATAGATATACAGATATATAGACATATAGGCATATATAGACATATATAGACATATATAGACGTATAGACATGTAGACATAGACATATAGACATATAGACATATAGACATAGACATATAGACATATAGACTGAAAGACACATAGATATATAGATATAGATAGATAGATAGATAGATAGATAGATAGATAGATAGATAGATAGATATAGAATAGTAGAGAGAGAGAAATAGATAGATAGATAGATAAATAGATAGATAGATAGATAGATAGATAGATAATAGATAGATAATAGATAGATAGATAGATTGATAGATTGATTGATAGATTGATTGATAGATTGATAGATAGATAGATAGATAGATAGATAGATAGATAGATAGATAGATAGATAGAGTAGATAGATAGATAGATAGATGAGATGTCGCAAAGGAATGTAGTCCTTGCAAAGGAACGCAGTTTCACATCAAACAGTAATTTGTGTACTGTGCATGTGTCCGGGATGGCAATCACGGGTAGACTGTGTTCTGGAAAAAAGAAGAGGACGTTGAAGAAAAAGGCAATCTAGGAATGGAGAGTGGGGAGGATAAGGAAGAAGGGAAAGAAAAGGAAGCAGTTAGTCCAAGTGTTTTGAGCACCGTAAGCTTGCGCAAACTACAATGATGACATTGTATAAGGCCTAAACCCCCGAAGGGACCTAGCCCGGGCTATGCAACACTGGACGGCTATGACGGAATGCAGTCACCGATACGGACTAGAGGAAGATTAGTCCAATTTTTGACTGCACAGGAGCGATAAATCGCAAAAGAGCAACGAGCTACGCAGGACGATAGCTTGAAGCAAAGGGATTTGGATTGGGGATGGGAAAAACCCAAGGCGCGGAAACATCGATGAACAGAGAACGATACAATGCCGCAAGCCCCGCATTCGATTGGTCGAAGGTGGCAGGTCCATCCGTTGTCCTCGATTTGAGATTTGAGCCCATTGTATCGGCTGGTCTTGTAGGCTCGTGCGTCAAGGATGTTTTCCTCGACCGGGCACGTGAGTTCGATCAGTATACACTTCTTGGTAGACAATGACCAGACAACAATATCGGGGCGGAGGTCAGTGACACAGATGTGGACAGGAAAGGATTGCTCAGAACCGGTGTATTGGGTTTGGAGCTGCCAATCGTTTGCGGTGTCGAGCAGAGATGGACGATGAAATGACTGCCCCTTAGGCTTCTGCTCGCCCTCTTTCACAAACATAGACTTTGATTCATTTTGGTCTATAGGGGAGCGTTTGTTATGGCTCTCGATGTGTTTTTGAAGGGGAGCTTCAATAGTGCAGAGCACAGAGTCGTGACGCCAGGTATAACGGCCTTGTTTGAGGATGGCAACCGGAGAGGATGTGACATAAATGTGCTTGACCAGAACAGAGAGCACACTTGTTGTTGGGAATGATTCCCCACAGACGTCTAAGGTCGGGGGTAATAACCGAGTTTGTGCTTGCGTTGATGACCCAAGAGATTAAACGGGGATTACGGGTTCCGATGAGGCGAGTCCAGGAGAGGTCAAAGGGGCATGCGTCTTCAAAACGAAGAATTCACCCTTGCATGGCTTTGTCCATATCATGCACTGTGGTTGTCTCAAGTATTGTCTCACTGTGGTTGTCTCAAGTATTGTCTCAGCAGCTAATTCTAAAATCCTGTCTTTGCGGTCTGTGATGGAATGTTCTTTTGGGTAGCGACCATGGCCAAGTCCGAGATGATCGGATTGGCCTCGATGTTTGAATTCAAAATCAACTTGTGCCTCAAGCTTTTCGAGCACAGGCTCTGGTTTCCAGATAGTTCGAAACGTTCGTGTTTCGTCAGGTTCATCGCATAGATGGACGAGAGGTGTTTATCTGGGCAGTACTTCAGCATTTGAGCACGGTTGATTTGAAGTCGCTGGTAAAAAGAGACGATGGACTGGAGCTGTAGACCGAATTTCGAGCGTGGGCGGTAAAGGCAAGAGACCAGAGCTCTTTTGTAGATATTGGCCCATTTTTTGAGGAAGCGGGTCGCAAATTTTTTGAAGGGTTTTGGCGAAAGATAAGCAGAGGTCATAAATGAGAAATGGCCAGGCAAGTGACTGGACAGCATAATGTTGGTAGAGCCAAAGTTTCATAAAACCATTGATCGAGCAGCTATCGATGGCTTGCATAGATAGAATGAACTTCTTTTGGATTTCTGCTCGTTCGTTTTCGCTGAGGTCATGGTAGACAATACATCCGAGGTCTTTGAAAGGCTTGTCAGCGATGAATGGTTTGCCAGTAATAGTAAGGGCGGGGTCGAAAGGTGGGAACGATATCGGCATTAATCGTTTGAGACCCTTGCGGTCATCGGCTTTAGTCCAATATTTGAAAGCAAGGCTTTTGCATTTGGGCGGTTTCGCGGCCATTGTTCTGGTCCATGTCAGAAATTTGTCTATCATGTTGATGGACGATTGACAGTGTTTCGTGGATCGGCTGTGTAGTTTGAGGTCGTCAGCATAGGCAGCTTCGTGCACGATTATTTCATTCGTTGAGTTTTTGTGTTTGAAGTGGTATCCGTTGTTTTTGGTCAAGGATGATAGGAGGTCAAGTAGTAAATTGAAAACTATATTGAAAAGGAGAGGAGAGATGCAGCATCCTTGAAAGACGCCCACAGCAAAAACAAAGGGTTCTGACGACCATTCTTTCCCTTCGATTGTGGCTACCAAGAGACCCGG